>JAOBRH010786866.1:0-14399 GCA_027575125.1 Umimayanthus parasiticus | reverse complement strand
GTTAGTATTGGTATTAGACCATTGCCATAGTTACAAGAGCCAATAGAATGACGTACTTTTGCTAAAATTGCTTGTTTATGATAATTTCGGCGGTTTTAATGTATCTTCCCCAATCTGCTTTAAAATCAGTTGTAAGCATATTTATGTCAATAGAAACAGTATATCAATTAGAAAGACAATTTGTAATTAATATTGCAAAGACATGTTACACATGTTTTTGATAAAATTCGAAATAATTTTCCATGTTCCAGTTCAGTTTTTAAAATCGTTAGAAAGGGTGGGCATTTCAGAAATCACTTCAAGAAACGCGTTACATAATAAGTAACAGCTGCAAAAAAGGAAAAAAAATATCGAGACGGGGGGGGGTTCGCCGAATCTCCCCTCTTGATAGTTTAAGGGTTAATGATTCAAGTAGCAACCGGTTAATTATGTCCTTCAATTTATGAACCGCTGATCTTTACGCGCCAGCATCGTACAGACCCATTTACGCATCTACCCTGTCCTCAAGCATCTTCCTATGGAATTATCTAGCGATTCAACAGAAAATCCTTATATATTTCATCTATTTATGCATTTACAAATGCGCCAGAAGGGTAAAAGACAAACTGACGAGGTGTCTGACACTTTTCAGCGATCGGTCCCCAACCCGACACCAAAGAAGAAACTGAATACAAAATCAACCCACAATTTAAATATCAAGTTAAAACTGATACGTAAACGTATTGCAATGTAAATAGCGGCAAAGCAAAAATTAATCACCGAGTTTAATCAATACACGAGTTGCGCTAAAAGTATATCGCAAAGTAAATGAGGTGCACTTTTAGAACAAGTTAAACATTGTAGCAATTATTGTTACAAAATTTCCGAACAACGGCAATTTTCAAAGCTCTTTTGGGGGAAAAGCTTTACAATGTGAAAAAGGCGTGACATGCAACAATTCAAATCAAGGGAAGCATGAAACCAAAAACACAAACAAGAGATTCCAAATTGATTATACAGTATTCAGTGACGGTTCCAGTAACGCTTATGGCACATGCGCATAATTATGTTAGATCGGAATTAGCTCCTGAAGAATATGAGAGTAATTTAACGGTCGAATCGAACTCGGCTTTGCGGTACGGTTCCGTCTGAACAAAAGATTCTTCGGTACTACCGTATCGTTGATTTTCAAATCGTCCGCGACATGACTCAAAGGAATTTTATGGCTTTAATACTTTCACCGCACCACGCGCAGGCGAGGTACACGCTCTTTGTTTTATAAGAACAATTTTATAAGAACAACGAGGCTCAAATTTACCCAAAAAATTTAAGAAAAAGCTAAGAACAATTGAGGCTCGGCTTCAGATGCAAATGTAACTGCAAGTTTTTATTAAAAAATGCAACACATCACGTGATTACATGTGACGTTTCATTGCAGGTCTTTCTGCAGTTAGAAACACTGAGTGAGCAAAGACGAAAATCAAAACTGTGCCGCCGACGGACATGTTTTATAACAGAGCCGTACGGCAATAATAAACCTGTACTGTAGAAATAAAATTAACTTTATAACAATTTAGAACAATATAAGAACAATGGAGGCTCAAATTGTGAAAAACTTAAGAACAACGAGCTTCAACCAAAATTTACTGGTTCTCTTTTTTAAAAAAAACGTGTACATGCAGGAAGGAAAGCAAACCGAAGATTGGTATTGGATTGCAAGTGAACTTAACATCGCCGACTGCCGTTGAGGAGGGGTAAGAAGACAGAAGACATAAGGTTGAAAGGACCTGATTTTCATCAACTACATCAACCTGATAACTGAGTACTATAATAAAAGTAAAGTTTGAAACCGATGGTTGGAACAATTGTCATTCAACAATACATTAAATACGCTTCGACTCGCCTTTCATAGCTATTTTTAAAAATAACGTATCGCATTAATACTTCAACCATGAAACAATCTATTTGATATGTTTGGGGATGTACAGATAAAATAATGTCATCAGGTTTGACGTCATAAGCTTCATACAGTTTCCATATGTCGTGGGATGTTAGATCTTTGCAATGATACCTCGACCTCGATCTGTCATGAATTACCAGTGCTAGGCATAACTCTATCTTAAACAAAAAAATCACTCGCAAACTGTGCTGAAAAAGCATCTTCATTCTTTAGACTGTTGCCAGTTTCGCCAGTTTCGAGTTACAAGTTGAAATAGGTTTTCCTTTTATGTTTGAGTTGCTAGTTCTAGGCTGCTAGTTCCAATTTAAATCAAAACATTTTGCACCGATAGAGAGAAAAGGGAAGAAGCGAGAAAACAACTCAAGCAAATGGATAATATTAACAGTTTTGTCGCAAATTGAAATCTGCTTTCAGTGCATATGGCTTCTGCACACACCCCTTAAATCAAGCAGTTCTTTTTTGCCTTCAAACAAACGAGAATACCAACTCAAAGCCGTTCCAGTAACAACGTTTCAGCTTAACTCGATTAAAATGAATCGCCCGCAAGGCCAACATAAGGAAATTCACAGTTTAAGGTCTTGCGTCAAAAAAGACCGTAATTTTAAAAAATTACTTTGAAGATTGGCCAAGATTCAACTTGACCTTAAATCCAACACAGCTATAAAGTCATTTTTAACTCACCCAGTCTTTTGTATGTTACTGTACATAAAGTAAAACGCCTCGCAACAATGCAAGTGTCTAGATTTAAGCATGGAAGCGTCAACCAGTATGGGTTGAGTTTTACTGGTGAATCGCGTAGAGTGTTTGTTCCCACGCAAATTTACAACTGTATAGATACAACTGGTGTTTAGCTCCATTTATCTTTATCATCTAAATTAACAAGTTGATTCAGCTGATAACCAACCAAATAACTCAAGGCTTTGTGTTGAATGGTTCTTTTACAGAAAAAAGCAAACAGGGGCGAGGTTTGCCATTGTACGGCCTGTTGGTCCCGTGTATATCCACTTATATTTAATCAGTCAGTAGAAATTGAGAGAATTCGTAATTCAGTTTCGATTCAAAGAAGTTAATCCAACCACAATACAGATTTATTTCACCTGTTGTTACCTACACAACCGTGACATCATTGCTAATTGCCGAACCCCAATGATTGTATTCAGTTCAAATATGACAGTATCGGCATCAAGCACCCTTAAATGTCGAATAGCTTCAAATCCTTCTGTCATGTCAAACTTTCTTCTTTATCCACTATAAGTTTCCTAATGAAAGGCTGAAAACATTTTGCGGCCGCAAGCATTTTCCAAGGAGATTTTTTCCGTTTTAGGATCTTACAGTCCTTTACAGTATGGTACTTCTGCTCGCAGGGTAACAGTACGGATGAAATATGGAAATCACTACAACTTTTCTTCTTTAAGTGTACAGCGAACTTTGAATAACATCCACTTTTCTGAAGACTTACAAGAGCTCTTCTCTACTCAGTAAAAATATCTCTAAGAAACACTCTGGTTCTATAAGAACAAACTTGCAACAAAACCGAGGCTCAAATTGTCTAATTTTAAGAATCAAATTAACATTGCCTGTCCGGCTGGGGGTGTGCAAACAAAGTATACATTCTTAAAGTGCATTAAAATGGGACGTCATAAGTCTTGACGCCCGCCAAACTTGTATTCTGGGATAGTTACATTTTTGAAACAGTATATATCGAGATAAAGTCGATTAGAGTAGATTTTCTGGAGTTATAGGCCAGAAAATCTGTCAAGTTTTTTTTAAGGAAAATCAATGGAATTTTTTTACTGACTGTTACAATATTTTAACTCGCTCCGAGTAACTAGTTTCGAAAGGGCGGGAAACAAACAATTAAGAATGACGTTGGGTATTGCCACATTGTTTGCTTCATATCTTTCATGGCTGATACTCTTACAATAGTTCCCTTATTTCTAATCAACACATGTTTGGATGGATTGTTATTGGTAACACCTTGATCAAACATCGAGGGCCTTATAGTTACCCAGTGATAAGACTTCCTACCACAATCTGAATTACATTATTATAACATTGAAACTCAAGTTTGCTTCTAGTAGAAAAACTAGAATTAGTTTTGTAGTTCTAAGAGAACATAACTGAAACTAAAAATCGTTGAATTTACGTGTCAAATACGCTTCAAGTGAACAGAACAATATTAATAATAGGTAAATAGCACAGAATAAAATTAATCTAGTACACAGCTCTTAGCCGCTGTTTTCAAGATATCTGACAATATATCTGTAATTAAAAGGACAAGAGAAACGCAGATTTTCTTGATGTTATTCATAGGCGAATTTCTACTGTCAAATCGACAAAAAATATCATGAGTTCTTTCAGTTTTTCTTTTGCTACCTGTAAAATGTAAGCATCAGTGCACATTGCAGTATACGTTTCAGTTTCATATATTATGTGTTTCCAGCACAAATATGGCCCTTGTAAGGCACTGCAATCGTTACACGTAGGTAGGACGTTATAGGGCAATATCACACTTAACAGAAGAGTTTTAATTTTGACGCTGTAATAAGTTTTAGTCAACGAGATAAAAACCAAATAGATTTCAGAAAAAAAATCAATCAACGCTTCAGGCAAAATATCCATTATCGCAGTGAAACGATTACAAAAGAAACTTGAATTTAAAAAAGAATCCCCAATGTAACATAATCACGGAAGGACTGAAAGGAAAAGAAGACAAGACAGTATCTATTGCGGTTTCAAAATTGGCGAAACGTTTTTGGTTAATAACAGCTGAAGTCCATTGCGGGAGCTGCGAACAGTCTCGTTTTCAATTACTTTTAAACTCCTTAACCTGTCCAGCAAGAAAACGCCAAGGCAGCATGCAGTGACTGTACTACGCTCATACTTCATGAATCAGTTCACGTTCTATTCTGAGTATTCAGTTCGTCGTTCGCACAATCCCTTTCAATTTTCGGGAAAGAGATCGTTTTCAATCTACTTGTTCTTATTTAGAAACAAAAGTTAACCTTTATGTAGAAAGGGAACGTGAAAAAGTTGAAAAAATGCATTCTGCAATGTCAGTGAAATTTCGTGAACATTTATTTTATTAAAAGTTATGGCAAGTATAGTCTAAAACCTTGGTTGCTAGGCTAAATTATTTTCTCCGTCTTTGCGTTCTCATGTTTTCGTTTAAACTTTTCTGCATGGGCGGCTCATATCCTCGGTCAAATATCGCTGTAACCGTATTCCTAATTTCCACACTGTCTGATAGCTTTCTATTTCTAGCGAGGATAAACGGATATTTTATACACAGTTGTAGGTTCACTGAGACAAAATCGTGAGCAGTCTGCAGGGGAGTAAATCTTCAACGAGGAATACTGTAAATTTATATATTAGCGGATAGCAACGAACCGTTTTTTCTGCCAGTTACAATCTCGAGATTTAACATTTAATTTCAAGATACAAACAAAATCAGGTGTCAAGACTTTACAGATCTATTTTAACCTTAAATAAATCAACGTTTGAAACAGTACTCGCCATGAGTTCAACATACTTTAATACTTACCAAATCAGGTGTATTTTAAATCTAATTGCATGGCAACGGAAACCGATTTACTTTCAGATCATTCAATAAATCGGTCCGATTGGGCAGAATAAGCCATTCACAATCCTGCACGGAGTAAAGGGTTTTACTAGTGGCCACAACCCATGCGGTTTACATTATACTGTGAAAGTTTTGAATTTTTTTCATCTATCTCCTGTTAATTATAAATTATCGATCTCTCTACTTCTTCATCCAATCGGACATGTTTATTGTAAGTTACAAATCATACGATTTCGCCAGCTGAAACCCTATAACCTTCCGAGTATGATGTGAAAGTAGCTTATTGTCGGAAGAACTTCAAGCTCGAACGTATTTACTCCGGCCCTTATCTGCCCCGTTTACAAAAGGGAAAAAGCCAAACAGAACTGGTTCGAGGTCTGATGACTATACATAGAAAAATAAGTCAATAACCGCGGTTACTCCCCATAAAAACGTGGCGCCTGAATAACACACAATCATACTCCTTTTTCAGCTTTTTTTTTACACGAACGGCAATTTGTAGGCCGAGGTTAAACGTTCTCAGTTATTTTAGGATCTCTGCTTTAAATATGGTTAAAAATGTTCTTGGTATTTTCTTTTTGGGAATATACTGTGCCTGTAGACATTTAAAGGCTGTTCGCGACATTTAAGTCAGATCCAAATGGCTTGCTTCAGTGAGTCGTCCGCTTACCAGAATCAAATGTGAAATTAGACTGCTGTCTCACGATCTTTACTCTCTCCGTTTAATTTTCAAAATTTATAGAAATAACTGTTCTTTTCCTAGTCTCAGCCCGGCGTACATGTATGATCTAAATACTAACATATTCAGTTAAGTTTTGGCATTTTCACGGGTAGTCTTAACGACAACGTTCTTATGAAGTAAGTTCTTTTACTAAAAAATATATACTAAAGTACATTGAAAGTAAACACATTATGCCTTATGGAGCTGGTTTTTAAAAAAAATTAATATGTTTGCATTTATAGAGAAATTGCAGTAACTACACAAAATCCGCCGGCCAATATCTATTTCTGAATATCATTTAATTCCCTTGTTGCTGTTTTTCTTATTGTTACTGAATATTTCCGCGTACTTTGTGACTGCGCCTGTTTCTGTTAGTCGCCATAGATTCAGTTTGAACAATACATGCTAACTGACACGGTAGCGGCCTTGGGCCTAGAGTTTAAACACTAAACACTTCGTCAGTTGTTTGTTACAGCTCCGGCTCAACTTGTTCTTTTCTAAAACAATGTTAAATGTCCGCTGCAAAAAAAGGAAAACTTGAATTCATGGGGAAAAAAGTTGCTAAGTGTACGGATTAAATCACTTGTCATAAAAATAGGATTCATCAAGTCGAGAAGTTTGCTTTTAAAACACTATCATATCAACCGGCACAACTTACGAGGTTTAGTCTGGCACAGGCAGATTAATAGTCCTATTTAGTTTAAAATTTTCCAAACGTAATCGCTCTGACAAGCTACAGTTACTATTTGCCAAAATATGACAACCAGCAAGTCTTCTACGTTGGTCGACTACTTCCCTGCCCCCTGGTTGATTTAGTGGGCACACATCAGTTTAGAAACACATAATTTGATATGTATTATTTTGCTTTCGTGCAGATGTTTTTTATACATTTATATTCGTGCAGATGTTTTTATACATTTATATTCAGTTGTCTTGCTGTTGCGATCTTCGACATGCAAGTTTTGGCAGGCACTCTGAAAGTTTCAACCTTGTTAATGTTATCTATATCAGAGATCTGTTATTCGAAAAGACTAATCATGTCAAGAGAGCGGAAAAGAACTTTGATTAAATTTGAAAGATACAGCACTTCGCCAAAATTAAACTCCATTTCTAACATATTCGCTTGAATTTCGAATAACGTTGAAATATTTTACACTTGAATTATTAAATAATTCTCTTTGCGATCATTTTTAAAACGGTATCCGATACTCACTGGCAAAGAAAGAATACATAGACTTTTATTTAAAGAAAAAATACAGTGAAACCATATATATATTTTTAGTTTAAATGCATTACTCAGGCAGGAAGAGGTTAAACTCGATGAAATGACTACAGCGAGAGTGCTTCGGAAACTTTGAAGAATATTAATAAACACATTGTGCACTAGTGAACTAATATTCAATTAACAGAATTGTATTCGAAAAATCGAAAATGTTATTCATAAAATCACAATGCATGATTGTTTGCCAAAAAGCAACAGTTATATTCATTTGTAAAATTTTATTAAGGCATATGCTGATATAAGTTCAAAGAAATTTCTAAAAAAAGAAAATAGAATATTTAAAATTTATATGATAAAATCATCGCTGTGCAAGATTACATCCTGCGCCAAGACTGTTTATAGCCGGAGCCGTGAATAAAATATGATATGCTGATTTTAAGCACGGAAGTATCTTAGTGGAGAAATCGCTTTCAATGTTTCGTAGAAATATATTAAATACGACATTCAGAGTGTCGACTATAAATAGACGCGCAAGCTGTATTGTCCCTTTCTTGCATCAAAAAGAAAACTTCGAGCCATAACCGTAGTATCTTTTTTTCACATCAATAAAATACGCCTCATCGCCGCCCAATAACAATTAGAACCATAGCCTAAGGCATTAACTAAAAACGGTTCCGAAAAACATTATTTGATTCCTCTTCTTCCCAATATTACATACATCTATCTTCCTGGAAGTTTCAGCAAAAGCGACGAAACAAAAGTTTTAAAAATTCTAATTAATATACTTTCATTTCCTTTGATTCTTCATTTTCATTCACAGAAATACAATGAAGAGGAACAGCCATAAAAAAATCTAGTTGCTGATCCATATACTCTTCCAGAAATATTTGATAAATTCTACTCAAAAAGTAATCTATGGTAATAAAATTGTTGTCGAAGAATAAAATTTATAATCACAGAACCTTCGACGCTATAATCCCAATGTGCATATTTTACATTTGATAACTTTGGTATTATTTTGTATGAAATAAATTTGTCCACATCGAATTTTCGAAATTCTGCTAAACATTTGCCTTGACTCAATTCTAACTTCTGAAAATTACGTATATTTCGGCAGTTGATAAATAGTACTCAAAAAAACTAGTTCTAAGAAAGCAAAGTAATTAACGAACATTATTCAACCGCAAATGGCTATCATTTCTAAATGCTAAATTAAAAACTCAAAAAGGCTTTAAAATGTAACGACTAAAAGCAAGAGGCGTTCCAAATGCCCAAAATCTAGCCGGGTTCGACTAAAAAATAACTGGGGACGCAACTGCGAAAAGGATGAGGAGGCGATTTCGAAAGTAAGACAAAATTATGTTGGCAAAAGTTGAAGGCTTTTGCTGTCATTTCGTCACCGTGAACTGCATGAAAATGCTCTTTGTGTTAGCTTTTCAATCTTAATCATGGAAAAGAGCGCAGCGTTCTACAACAACCCGCTGTCCGTAGAAAACAAACTTATTTCCTGTGGCATCCATCTTTCATGGCAAGAGTCTACACGGCATACGTTGTGTTTAAATTAATGTATTCGTTTTGATTCGAGTCTTTCATCTATAACAACAGCTCCGCGGGCAGCTGGTCAAACCAACCACAAATTATGAACAACTTTAATCCGTTTTTATAAAAACACGGCTTCAAAACCTGAAGGAAATTGAGAGACTGAGTTTTACTAAGATAAAACGTTTAACGATATATATTCTATGTGACTTTTTGTCCACCGTTTGCGGGTAGTTAGGGGGAAAATTAAGACCAATATCAACGGACAACTATACCAATATGAATATACATTATGTCAAAGCGGACAATTTCGACTGTCGCGTATGGACATGAATATCGATTCGTAACAAGAATAAACAGGGACTCAGTTCCATGTCAAGCACATTTTTGTTATTTCAAATCTAGAATTCAAAATTAAGGAAGCCGCGAGAAAATACTTATCTGCTCAAGTACTGTAGGATCATGCCTCAATTAAAATTTTGATCGTTGCTTTATGAATGTGTACAAATGAGTTCCAATCTCTCCCACTGTTCGTCCGTTTTAGCTACAGCTACAAATAAAAATAACCAACTGACCTGAGAATTCATGTGTTTCGTCGTCATATACATGGTCATCCAAGAACTTGTGCCCTAAAACACAAGTTGAAATTAGTCAGTTGTGTTCGACGAGTGAGCTGGTATGAAAGATTAATTATTATAACGAGACCGCGAATATGTCTTTCCTACCTTCAGAAGTTCCCTCGTCTAAGGAGATTCCGCCAGCGTCTGTTAACGTATCTATGTTCCACAATAAAAGACAGAGAAGTAGGCTCTGCCCTGCTCTAAACGCCATACTCTGTTTGAGGTACTCAATGTTAAAGGCCCCGCATCAGATGTAACAACATATTCCTAGCCTCCTATTCTGTATAAACACACACACACAAGTAATAGCTGTGACTCAGAGGAGCTCAACCCACTCATTTACAAATTCCTTGATAAATGCTAATCCCATTCAAAGGCGATTTGCATAACAAGAGAAAGCACAACAATTGCTAATGTGACGTTCTGTTTGGTTAACAAGTTTTGCTTGATTCCAAATTACTATAGGCTATACTGAGTATAGGTGTAGGACGAAGAAATGATTTGACAGACAAAACTTAACAGTAGCGGCACCCATCATTTGTAAACTATTGCTTATACTGTAAAGTAGCGGAATCAATTTTAACTTTAAATACGCACGGGATTTAACAGTTATTCCACAGCGTTGGATATCAGCTTTTGGATAGCGGACGAGGTGCGGAGCACGCGCGAGCCAGTCGGATATCACAAGCTCGTATCCAACAAGCGTGAGTGGAATAGTTGTTTTTATTAAATACCAAACACTGGATAAAAATATCTCGGGTTTTATCGAAGTGATAAGAGAATTGTCAATACAGCCGACTTTGAGTTTCGCGGTCAGTTTCTATATTTGGAAACAACTACAAGATATATAGGGTTTATACCGTGAGTAGAGAGCCAATCAGATTACCAGAAATTCAATAACCAGTGTTTGATGTTTGATAAATATTTCATACTTCAGTTAGCAGTATATCAAAATGTACCCAACTTTATTCAGCTATTTGGGGAAAAATTAAATTTCTGCTAGGTTAGGTTTTGTGCCTTAAAAGTTCTACGAATTCTTCAGTGACAATATTGATATTGTTGGAAGTTGCGCGAGAATGCTACTAATCATTATGTCGACTACATGTCAAAATAGGTAAAAAAAATAAGAACAACCTTAATTACTTAAACCGAATTTTAAGAAGAAATTACAGGCTTAAACGTAAGGTGTTTGTGATCATTTGAGTTCATTTGGCACATGTTTGACAATTGGGTTAGAAGTATTATTCTTTATAGTCAGCTAGAACAGAGTGCTAACGACTCATTTGGTTTAATTTCATTCCCATTCACTCGTTTCACGTATTCAGTACTTCACATTTTATAACAAAAATAGGAAGAGTTAAAAAATCTGTTTGGATTTATGAAACTAAGAGCATTGAGCTGCAACTGGTTCTTACAAAACTCCAACACTGACCTAACTACAACTTTCAGTTGGGATTGTAGCCGATTGTAAAGCACTACAGTACTGCAGCTGGGAGGACTTTAAGTAACACAGAAGTGGGTTGACACTTTTTGCGTGGCTTTGTGGGGAAGTGGTGTAGTGGGGGGTCGGGATATGATGTTTACTTGGTACAACGAGTTTCTCTACGATGATGGTGGGTTGATGAAGGGAATCAGTTGATGTATCTCACTCATCACGTGGTGCGTGGTTTCCAAAATTTTAAATTGATTAATGAGCAAATAAACTTGTAAGGTGACTGCTATCAATCTCAATGTTTTCAAATTTTAGTTAAGGCATTATCAAGGCTACACAGAAAAAAAGAAGCATAGCTCGTAAGATATTCGGCCAATCTCCCTAACAGCGCACATCATCGGAAAGGTTAAGCGATGTAGATTTGGAATCTATTACTAGTTTTTGCAAATTTATTTTATTCAAAACGGAATGTTTATTTATCTGCGCTTTTTTTATATAGTTACACATAAAATTAATTTATACAATTTATCAAATGGAATTAAGTATCGTTATATCTGCTTGTTTTAGAACGGCAGAAACTCCGCGATATCATTTATGAATTGCGAAGTAAAAGTTCTCGCCCCAGATTGAGCAAATCAAAAGTATATCTTAGTAGATTCTAGATATTTTAAAACAAAACTGCTGGAGACACTATCCAACACATGCAGGTTTCGTGACACGCCAGGAAGCTCCTATGACGTCACTTCTATACATCTCCCAGAGAGGCTCTGCCTGATTGATCTGGCGCCTCAGTTGAAAGCCTAAAATACTTTCACCGTTATATCTAGATCTCGAAAACTAAAAAAATATAGGCCTGGAATTATCGATGTTTAAAATATAACATATTGGCCCGTTTCAATATTCAGTTTTGAAAAAATGACAATTTTATGAGAACTGAATTCTGTCCTATGTAAACTAACGATTTAACGGGACCCAATAGCCAAAGAAAAATATACGTCAATTGGTTACTGAAGAAGTTTAAAGCTCTGTTTGTTATACATGGTAATACATTACACTTTCATGCAAAACAGTTCATCAAGACCATCGTGTATAAATAATAGTTTTAAATTCAAATCAAGTCTCCGACTACCTCTAAATCTAAACTATGTTTCTCTGTTTCCACTTCATGCACTTTTGCGACTGCCGGGCACTAGGTGGGCCTTGACAAGGGATCTAGCCTTACCCCTGCAAGTTTCCCACTGTGCCTTATCCTCTATGCTGCATTTGTAGTTAGTTGAAAGATTCTCAGTCTCCACCAAAACAACTACTGCAAATAAACAGTCTCGCACGGCCAAGCACGCCACAAATGATCCAGCTATATTTATTATTAACTAATATTTCATTAGGAAGCCCTATTCATTAAAATGATTTTCAAAAGGGTCCTAAAACTAAACAAATTAATTAGCATAAGACAACAAAAAATACAGTAAATATGGCTTTACAGGACCTAAAACAAAGCTACATTAACAAAACAGATATTGAGGTAAACAGATAAATATAGACATGCTCTAGCTAGCTAGCATCACTGGATTCAGTCGATGCTAAAAAAATTGTCCTAAAATGAGCGATGGTTTTGCAGTTTCTTGTGTCCAAAGGTAAAGAGTTCCAGTCTTTAACAGTACGCACGAAATGATAATCGTTTTCAGCTCCAGTTTGTCTTGACTGATGGTTACCTGTTGCGTCCTATTCTCATGACAGAAAACCTCAGGCGCAAAAATCATCTCAAAATGGATGCCTCCTATATATTTTACTCATTGTCTAATTGAAATAATTTTTTTGAAAACTTGTCATCTTCGAACGTATTTATCAGCTAGAGTTGGAAATGGGCTCACGCGCAACTGATTTGTTGAATACATTAGTATGATATGCACATGATCTGTCTGTTCTTGCCAAGTTATTACGACGAAATCAGTTCCCTTCTTGACTCAGCGATTACGAACGATAGCAAACAACAGCGCTTGCAATAATCTTACAATGCTTCTAGGATGCCCTATATATATAGGATGATGTATTTTGAACAGACAAGACTATGTGGGCTGATTGGCTAACTTCTAGCATGTGACTAACGTTCAATCAGCTGGTGCTGATCATTTTTAAAATTCATTAGCTCGATCTCGTTAATATTAATGCTTAGCCTACTCATAGTTGCATAATAACCAAGGTACAAATATTTGTGGCAAAAAATCCAACGGTTAATTTTAATTGCCTGCAACGGTACAATGAAGCAGTATATTGTAGAGACAACTGAAACGACAAAACAGGAACCTTGTATCTTATTTGCACTCGTTACAGATACCATAGAAAGACATATGTTTGAAGGCATCTTTAGACTTGACTCAATGAAAAAGGAAATATCAACTAGCTAATTAAGTAGTTCGGTTTGTGTGCGTGTTTGTTTACCGTAGAACAAAAGCGATAGAAGTAATGATCGCCTAGCGCTGGTCATATACATGTGAGGTCTATAATCTAAACTGCACAGATAACTTATAGAACTATAAGCAGAAAAGTTTGATTTCGTTTATCAATGCTTGGACTAGTTAAACTCGAGGCGATGATTCCAACATGCAGTTTATTAAATTAAATTTCCGACGGTTATTCAAACACAGACAACTTAAAAAGAAAACAGGAAGTTTTCTTTTCTTAAAAAGAAAAGAGGAACTTTCGCTGAATGCATCCGTTACAGGTGCCAGAATATTGATCTGTTAGAAGGCGTCTATATTCAATGAAAAAGGAAATGTAATTTTGCTAAAAATAGTTCTCTGCAGTGTGTCTACAAAAAGAGTGTTACAAGTAATTGTTAAAAGGTCATGTCATCATTCGATTTTAACCATCTTATTCTTTCAAAAAATGTGTTTGCATGTGATGATAGAAAAATGATAAGGTTATGGAAAATAGTCGTTCTGCCTGAACCATGAAAACAGATGCAATCAGTAAACGCCCATTACCCTAACCACAAAAATGGAACTGAGTTTGAAGACTAAATGACAACAAAAAGTAATGGACAACTCAGTATTCAGTTATTGAGAAAATGTGACATCAAAGTTTTAACATCATTTTTAGCAGTTTGTCGAAAAGGAGGTTTTTTCCGATGAGCTTTTAGACCACGAAACGCCAAATTTTCAACAACTGGAACTGGATTAATTAAACTGAACTGGATTAATTAAACTGAACTGGATTAATTAAATTGAACTGGATTAATTAAACTGAACTGGATTAATTAAACTGAGCTGGATTAATCAAACTGAACTGGATTAATTAAATTGAACCGGATTGATTAAACTAAACTGGATTAATTTTAAAACTA
>JAOBRH010785755.1:0-14399 GCA_027575125.1 Umimayanthus parasiticus | reverse complement strand
TTTTTAATAATAGGGCTGTTTCAAGAGGGAAACTTCCCATTTGAACAAATGCGGACAAAAACAATTTGGTTTGCTAACTGTTAAGATTACAGTAAACACTGATAAGCACAATGGAAAAGGAAGCAATTATATGTTGTCTTACTGTATTCTGCACTCAGAGGCCTCAGAGATCAACTCGCAATTCCCGGATATTTTTTTGTTCTCTACAATGTACCGGATATTCTGAACATTACAACGTATTTTCCCAGTTCATATACACTCTCTTTATTACAGGAAAAAATATTTATTGGCCCGAGGCTGAATGTTCTTGATTTTTTCACTGAATCTCTGCCTCAACCAGCTTTGTGCTGAAGAGTTGATCTTGACATGTTTTGGACTAATCGTTTCTGTTCGCAACATGCAACTCAGTACTTCATATATGCACCCAAATTGGCTCTCTTACGATATTTAGAAGCTTGTTTTTTTTTCTGTTCCATTTTCACAATTTATAGAAATAAACGGCGTTCCTTTCTTAGTGTCAGCCTGAGATACAGTGTCTTTATCCTCGAGGTTTTTACTAAAAGGTTTTATATACAATTACAAAAAAGAGTTTATACTATATTCTGGCAACCACTTTTTGTGTTGTAACGTCAAGACTGTTTCATTATTTGACACTGACATCTAAAGAACCACTCCTTTTTTGTTCTTTTTGTTCAAAACACCTCTGTTTGACAAATACCTCGTTCCCGGCTACCGAGTTTTCAACTGAAAATCAAATATTTGTCCTGCGTATGCGGTCTTTAATAACGAAAATATTTGTTGACCCATGTAACACAGATCACATGATTACAGCGAGTAAACCTTCTGTTTTGGCAATAAAAGTAATGAACTTGGAAGCAGTAACTAGCCTATATATAAATTGAAGTTACACTACTACCACTATCACTTCTTACGAGTATTAATCCAAGATATACTAAAAAAGTAATACATCCGTGGTATTAAAGAGACATTAACTTGCACTTCTTCCATAATCGCTCGATTTATATTCACATAATTGTTTCCTCAGGCAGTTTTTTTTTGGTTTCAAACTATTTCATATTTATAGCGCGATTTCATTATTCCCAAGACACTGTATGGAAATCGTTTTATTGTGTGAAATTAATTGTATTGAATTGCCAAAGGTCACTGTGTTCTCTTGAAATAAACATGATGAAAGTGTTCGTAGTCACGAAATGCCATCCAAATGTCTGCAAAAAACAAATAAACAAAAACATTTGTCAAAGAAGATAAAATGGAAGTCTGCATAATTTCCGTTTTCTGAACAGGATGTGGAAATTTGGAGTGAAAGGTGATTTGGCGGGTCTGTAGCAGCCAATCAAAAGCGGTCGCGGGTTTCTCTGAAAATTTCCCACGTGATCAGATGCCCCGCCCCCTGACACGAGCTGCCAGAATGTGGACAAAGTGTCGCCAATTCTTATGACGTCACTGTAAGGAGAAGTGTTGCGTTGTGAATCCATTTCTTTCTTCAAATTGGCGTCACAGAACTCAAACTTAGTTTTGGACAAAACTCGGCGATAGCCTGAATCCGGGCTTGTGTTTACTTTAGTCCTGTGCGCGCCAGTTTGGCACCAGTCATAAGGTGGAAACACGCTGTTTCGTCTTGGCATTTGAATCGAGCTCGCGTGCTGACAGACTCGGGTGACAACAGGACTTGAGCCCCCGCTTTGGTTACGGGTGAAAATCACTTAAAAGGAACTGTTTCAAGCGAAACCGGTCGCACTAAAGAAATCTTGCAACTCGGCGCCGGTAATTTAGGAACCCAGTTTGCAGAGTTCAGGAAAACGACAAGAATCTTCGGATATGACAACAGCGATGACATCCCTTTTCTCCTTCGCGTCGCCCGCAGTGAAGCGACTTTTGGGCTGGAAGCAAGGAGACGAAGAGGAAAAGTGGGCTGAAAAAGCCATAGATTCGCTGGTGAAGAAGCTAAAGAAGAAGAAAGGAGCTCTAGAAGAACTAGAAAAAGCTTTGGCCAACCCCTGTCAACAGTCGAAGTGTGTGACGATCAGTCGAACTCTCGATGGCCGCCTTCAAGTTTCGCATCGCAAGAGCTTGCCGCATGTTATTTACTGCCGCGTTTGGCGCTGGCCAGATTTACAGAGTCATCACGAACTGAAGCCTCTAGATTGTTGCGACTATGCTTTTAACTTGAAACAAAAGGATGTGTGCATCAATCCTTACCACTACAGGCGGGTTGAAACTCCAGGTTGGTGCTGTTGAGACTTTTTTCATTTGACACCTTTTGGTAACAGTCGCTTTATTATCATACTGATACAGGTGTGACAGATAGACTAATACTTTAAACGACTGCGGCCAGATATATACCTCATTTATAGAAATAACTTTGTTTCCCGCTTTCCACAGTTTTGCCGCCCGTTCTTGTCCCGCGACAAAGCGAATACCCAGCACAGATGCCGCCCCTGCCACCAGCATTTCGTGCCCGCGACGAGCCTCCAATGCCTTACAATGCCTCCTATCCGTTTGCCCACGATCAACGGCAGCCATCACTCGATAGCAAAAGCAGTTCATTTGATATGCCTGGTGAGAATATTGCTCTCATTTATTCTCAGATGTTATCTTTTGTTGTATTCTCTCCTTGCAAGGCTATGACTTTATTTACACTTACAATACCCAACAAAGGGCCACTGTTCCTTCTGAACAGCTTCCGGTCAATCTTGTGTATTGGCATTCATATCGCCAGAAATTAAATTTAAACACACATAAGTTCAGTGCCAACGTTGGTGTTAAAATTTGCCTGTCTCGACTTCAATGTGTTTGTGAACTCTGCAGTGTTATTCATACGATGTCTTGTAGATCGAAGAACAAGAAAGGCTTCGCATTCCTTTGCGCTTTTTAACCGGAAATTCTCGCAACTTTTGTGGAATGACTAAGTAGCCTTGTTTGAATGGCAATTCGGGTTAATTATTTTCAGATTCACCAAAATTTAGATCCCCTTTGTTTTCAGGTTTTACAGAAAAGGGTTTACCAAAAAGAGAGGGGGCTTGCCATAATTAGGAATCAGTGATTCGAAAGAATGAATGAATGAGGCTTAAGTACTTCTGCAGACAACAAACATCCACCATTATTTTCTAAACTGAATCAATTTGGAGCTCAAGTGTTCTTTCAAAACAAGTATCATGTGAAAGTTCAAGCCGTTTTTAAATATAGAAGAATATAAATTAACTGTTTTTGCGAACCCAAATCAGTTTTTAGCTTGCCCATCCAAAAGAATTTTTGTCAAATATTACAATAATCATGGTTCATTGCTGGGGGATAAAATTTGAAACAATATATATTTGTTTCTTTTTACACTTTATTAGAACAGGGTGGTTACTTAAAGGGGGGTCCCAGATAACGGATAATCGTAAAATGTTGAGCTTCACAATGGATCAGGGTAAAAGGAGCTATATGCCAAATTAAACACAATATATATAGGTGCTGTTACTGAACAGGCTTGACCGTTTGGAGTAATTTTCAGGAAAAAGCGCAATTCAATTCCATTTCAATTCAATTCAATTTTCATTTTGACTTCGTAAATATTTACATTATTGACACCACTGGCCTGCAAATAGTAAAAGAACTAATCGAAGGCAGGTCAGTGGTTACAGTTGATATACGTTTCTAGCTAGAATAGTGAAATACAAGGCACAGGGCCCAAGCGCAAAGCGTGCAAGCCATGAAAACATAGGAAAAAAGGAGGATCCATAACTTGCCAACAGACTGAGCAAATGAGGCTAATAAGATGTTTATTGTGGCTTTGTTGAATATTTCGGGACTGGAAAGGAACGAAAACATTTGGCGTTTTGACAGGTGATCAAGAGCTATAGTTCTGCATGGCTACTTACGGACCTGAAATTGACCAATCACACCACACAAAATCAGTCAGCCATACAATAACAAAGCTTATCAGTTCTCCTAAAGCCTTTGGGAAATTGCTGACAACATGCAGATTATTTGGTAACTCTTCAAGACACTTTGTTTCTTCGTTTTTAATCACGAATCATGGTATAAATTTCAGTCCTATAACATATCACGACTATTTTATTATGCCAATAACGTATTATGGGATCCTCCTTCATCACGGAACCCCAATAACGGATCACGATAAACCCCTTTGCCACCCTGTTAGAATCATACTTTGAATTATTTCAAATAAAATAATTTCACAGTTATCATGTAATGCTATTAAATTTATAAGTACAACCAATTAACCAAATAGCCAACAAATGAAGTGTGAAAAACAGTTTGAAAACTGATCATTTTAGAACTGAATAGAATGAACATAAATGTAGACTTTAGAACTGGATTTATGTGATGCTTAACCAGCCTTTGTCTAAATTTGTGTTTCCCCTTAGTTCAAACACTGAATTGATGAGGGCTTGATAGGTTGGGGTTTGATAGAGCTTTTCCAGTATTGAAGCAAGGCTGCACATTGGCTACTTTTGAAATACCAGACATTTTGTTTGCTTGTGGTCATAACAGGCACACCAGGAGGCTATTTATCTGAGGATGGTGGCAGTCCCTGCCCTGAGCCAAGTAGTATGGAAATTGACCAAGTGGGTACCTCACGACCTTCAGTACGATCTCCAACAGGTAATGTCTTACTATGAATTTTCATGTGGTCCTGACAATGAGCTGTTGCAGCCATATAATTTGAAACTTGTGAAAACAGTTTGTGTGCTTCCTGGAATTTCATTTTATTTTTTGCTAAATTTCAGTGATTTTTTTAAAAAAAGAAACAGTCACTACATTTATTTTCATCTGTGGATAGTGTAAGGAGAATTTACATACTGATAAACTGGCTGGGAGTGAAATGGTTATATATTTGGTGCTCATTCCTTTCATATGATTTCTCTTGGACAGGTTTAGAATGGAAGTAAAACGATAGACAAGGCAGTTAGTGTACATAAGAGTTGACAAGCACTTTGGGGGGGGGTGTACTTTATACTAAAATTGCTGAAGATGCTATTTTAGAATACCTAAAACTCAAACATTTTCAGTGGAGCATACCCCAAGATCACACCTTTGGCACTTGTTTAACCTGGTTTTCACTGACAACTCAAGAGTAAGCACAGAAAGAAGCAGAAGAGAAAGAGTTCTTATCTCACTGTGAAGGTCGCCTTGACACAAGAACAAGAAGTGAAACAAGCACAGGTGCAAGGATCAAAACTTTTCCTTTTTCAACTAAATTAAAAATATTCCATCATGGTCAGCTAACCCCCCTCCACTAAGCGCTAACACTTCAACCCTTTGGGAAAAAAAATGTGATATATTAAAAACCAGGTCTGCGATTTTCTCTGCAATTAAGTCAAAAGCTGTGGAAAATTGCAGAGCATTGTGCAAATCGTGGTCACTATAACGGTTGGATTTTGCAGATGGGTGATCCATAATCTTTACCATGATAAACTCTGTATAGCTTGAAAGCCACAATTCATTAGACACCACAGTTGTTATCTGGGATTGCACTGTGATTGTGGTTAGATTTTGCAGGCCACAGATGATCATGAAATCTTTGAATTAATCATGTACATTATCACGCTTCATAATCGTGATCAAAACAATCGCAGACTGCTGCGATAACTACAAGACTGATTATTGCGGATGATAAAAAATATTTGAGGACCACATTTTATTTTTTTGTTTTAATTTGAAGCTTGAAGTTTTGACCCACCAAATTAGCTAAAATTAGCGCTAGTTGACCATTTCACCAATAAATGAAAAACACTAATTAATATAAGCACACTTTCAAAATGACTTGATTTTAAATAACTGGCTTTTTGAGGAAAAAAAACTGTATAGTGAAGTACTGATTTGCCTATTAATTTTGTGATGCAGCAGTTTGCTAATTTTTTATCTTTCAAACCTGCTTTCTTCATTTCTGGAAAAGCTGTAGCAGCAGTTTTCAACACAATAAAAGAAAATAAAGGAAACTTACTACTGTGTAAAAATTGCTCTTCCCATAGCATTTATGAAGAAATTACATCCAAAATAAATTAAATGAAATCAGCAATTCAAATTGATCACCAGTATCATGCAAATGTCCTGAATGCTAGCTTGATAAATGTACATTCAAGTTTAACACTTACCAAAGGCCTTATTACATGTAGGTGTTGGAAAGTTTTTGTAAATTGTGTTAATTTCTAAGTTCTTTAAAAGACCACGTGAAGACTCAAACTTGTGTTAATTGAGGTCAAAATTCCCACAATCTTCATACAACTTGACGTGGCAAGAAAAAAACTCCCCTTGATGAGTGACAAGCCCTGTTGGAAAACACTAGGTTCCAGGCCCCACTCAAGAAACATACATCAATGCAGAATATATGAGCAGGTGAATAGCAAAAATACACATAAAAAACAAGTTCATTAATTTTCTGATAAATTTAAGATTCAAAAGTTTTATGGAAATAATTCTCTCTTGTTTACATCTGCCATTATATGATTACCGGAAATTTCTCTGTAGTCCTGACTGATTACTTTAGTGGCACATTTCCTCAAACTGGTGAGACATTCTGGCGACAGATATCACCTTGTGGTTTGTCTCTGCCATCCAAATATGGTTTTGTTTTTTTAAATCTTCTCTTTCCAAACAGCAATATTTATTTCTCTTTTCCTTGAAATTTCAATTGCCAAAACTTGTAAATACCAAATAAACAGACTGAAATGGACACTTTGACTAGTGTTATGCATCAAAATGAGTTTAGAGGTTGACATGCTAATAAGTTTATGGATTGAAGGGTTGGCAAGTTGATGCTTGTCCTTATTGGGGGAGGATTAGTTTTTCATGCCTGGGTATTCTACAATTGCTCCCCATTTTCTTGTGCTTGCTTTGACTTTCCTCTTGTGAAACCTTCATTTGGAAACAGAACATGAAGCAAGAGCAAAGAATGTTTCAAGCTTTTTTTGTCAACCAATCAAAGTACTCGTTCTAGGCTGTTTGAAGTCTAACCAAGATGGCATATAAGCAGGAGTTTTAAAGACAGGTTTTCAGAAATGGTGTGACAGTTTCTCTGATATATGATAATGGTTCATTCTCATTAGATACTTGTAAGGAACCTGCACTTGTTCTTGCACTAGTTCTTGAACCACTAGTGAAAACCAGGTTTAAGGGGACTCTCCTTTCAACAGTTTGAATAAAAAAGTTAATGTTTCACTCACATGAATGCAGCATTAACTATATATACCTTATTACAGGAAATTAAAAAAGCATTTAATTAACACGGTTTTTGAAAAATCGTGTTAATTAAAACACCTTAAGCATTTCAATTAAAAAACTTTGACTCGTAAATCCTAACAAACTGCATTAATAAAATCGTATTCTAATTATGAGGACGTTGTCATGATGCTTTTTTAATTTCCTGTAATAAGGTAACTTTATATTTTGATTTGATTACAGTGCAAGAGATGACTGCAGTGAATTACCAAGAACCAGCATCTTGGTGTTCCATAGCTTACTATGAGCTCAACAGTAGAGTAGGAGAACTGTTTCATACCAGAAGCACCAGTGTGATTGTTGACGGCTTCACAGATCCCAATACATATAACTCTGAGAGGTTCTGCTTGGGCCTTATTTCAAACGTCAATCGTAATTCAACCATTGAAAACACCAGGCGTCACATTGGCAAAGGTGTACATTTATACTACGTTGGGGGAGAGGTTTATGCAGAATGCCTTTCAGACTCTGCAATTTTTGTACAGAGTAGGAACTGCAACCATTCGCATGGGTTTCACCCAACCACTGTATGCAAGATTCCATCAGGATGTACACTGAAGATTTTCAATAACCAAGAGTTTGCCCAGCTTCTCTCTCAGTCTGTCAACTATGGATATGAAGCAGTCTATGAGCTCACTAAAATGTGCTCTATCAGATTATCATTCGTGAAAGGGTGGGGTGCTGAATATCATAGACAGGATGTTACATCTACACCTTGCTGGGTAGAGGTTCATCTTCATGGTCCACTCCAGTGGTTGGATAAAGTCCTCAGTCAGATGGGTTCACCTCACAACCCGATATCATCAGTGTCATAGTTGCTGGCGTCGCTAACTGTGAGTGAGGAAACAGCGGACAGGTGTTTCTGTTGTTGTCTTATTTACTAATTAGTTTTGTTTGTAAATAGAAGAGGTATATAAAAATTATACACCTGCAGGGCCTCAATTCTGTAAATCCCAGGTGTGCTGAAAATCACCCCCATCTTCAGTTGTGCTAACTGCACTCCTTAGACTTTTGCTCTTTGTACCATAATTTTATTTGAATGGGTAGGTGCTTAATATTCCCCCAATAACTATTGTTTGAGATCAAAATCAAAATACTATATATGATGTTGCGAATAATCATACAGGGCAGAAAAATATTGCAGGGTGAAGAATGTCATTTGCAAAATAATACAGTCTGGAATATCTATATAGTACAAACTTAAGGTGGAAAATGTGGGAGGTTGCTATGTATCTCTTAAATAAATTATATTATGATCACTTTGACTGTAGTATGTACTGTTTATAAATTTAAAAACAAATTATATTTGGAAACTAATTATATTAAAAGAAATTTATTCTTTACTCTTTCTAAACTTGTCACTGACCATTTTTTCCAATATTGGCAATAAACTAATTGACTGTACAGTCCTAATTGAAATCCATTGGAACAAAATTTGTCTAAACAAGTTAATTGTCTATGTATGATTATTTGTTACTATATTTAGCCTAGCTAGCTAATAGATTATTCTTAACAGTCTCACATTATTGTTCTACTTTCACGATATATTTTCTGTGATTTAGGGATGTCTCTTGCTATTGTCCAAAATGTGTTGACATTTTCTGTTTTCAAACAAAGAATTCTAAAATAATGATTGTTTTTGTTTTTCTGAAAAAGAATTATATTATGACAACACCTTTAACATGGCCTTAGAGTTCATTAGCAAATAGCCAAGGTGGAAAAGTAAATTGCCTTCTGATTCAGTCAAATGAAGTTTTGCTTGCATAGTGTTTTGTCAGTGGCTGACAAAAAACAATAAACAAATAAATTGGAACTTGCAAGAATTAATAATTTTATTTTAACTTGATGTTTCTTTTTTCCAAATTTGTCTTTTGTTGTCAGATCTTTCTTTCCTGCTTAGTTGGGTATCCTAATGAATTTAAGAAACAGGAAGTAATCAATTTTTTGTTCCTCATACTGAGGATCTGATCAAGCTGTTCCCCAAACAGTACAATGGACGTTCCATACAAAAGCCTTGTTCATTCAAATTGCTCTGATGGCTGTTAAACAGATTCTGAAACAAGAAAAACGTTTTAAGGCCCTTGGCCAACAGTTTTCTTTGAAAAGTGTTTCATTTTCAAGAATTCAATCGAACAGCAATTGGTGGCAAAGACCTCTGGGAAGGCACACAAGGCACGTGATCACACAAGTTTGTGTTTCTGAGAAATGAGGCCCTGGGTTTATGCATTGCATCTGTCTGCATATGTGAACATGTTATATATATCACATGCATGCTGACCAACATACATATAAGGAGTATTGAAGGACCCCATTGGGGATTTGATTTCAAATTGTAATTTTCATGGACATTTAATTTCCTTTAAAGGATAATTGAACATGTATGTTCAATGTTATAAACATGTACCGTATTATTCTGACACTGTGTTAACTGATGAGACAAGTCGGATATGAATGGACTTCATTCCTCATCACTCAGGTATAAGAGAGACTGTGTAATGTCATACATGGTAATACTAGTCATGAATGGATTGATAAGAATTATTGTAATGTATACAAGCTAAGCAACCTATCAGAACAAAACTTTTGCCATACAGCTCTGGTTTGGTATTTTATAGTAGAAGCTATCCATAACTACCTCAAAGGATCATTTTAACCTGGGGGGGAGGGGGGACTCCCAATATTTTGGGGTATGGATGCTTGTCTGAAATATCAAATGGAACACCTAAGAGGCACAGATCTGGGTGTGGCCTAGATTGATTTCAAACCCAAACTGGTACCATCCAAATGCATACATACAGTCAACATTTCAATCAAAATTGTGAATCAGCATTCAATTTGATGTAACTCTAATTAGTCTGCTAACTAAGTTATTTTTAGCTTCATTAAATTACTTGATATCTGTGTGATACTGATCTGCAGGAAGCCTTAAAAGGTACTGCATTGTATGGAAATATAAAAATTATGTCTCTGGCACCCTGAGAGATTCCAAAACCTTGAATGTTTACCCCAAGAGGTACAATGAGCATTCCTGCCCCAAAAAGTTGGGAGTCCCCTCAAGGATCTTGTTCCCCTTAGAAGGCTGGCTAAAGGCTGAACATAGTGCTTACTTTCAATTGGGAAAAATAATGGTATAACATTTATACAATATAAAGACAGGTTCAGTCCTCTACCATTCAAAAATGATGGAGGTTTGGAGTGGGGAGTTTTTGCTTGCAAAGTATTTTTCTCACACCATTTTTTTTCAGGATTTTTTTCAAGTCGATTTTTCTTGTTCAAATTTTTTATCCCACTCCACAGTCACTTTTCTAATGGTTGTGGCAGCTGAGAGGTTTTCATGGTTCACATTTTTAACTGGGTAAAATGATTCAATGTATATTAAATATCTAAGATTTTAATGAGTTTATGTTGTATAATGTTATATTTATTATTAATTAAAGTAAAAGATGGGAAACTATACAATGCCATGCATTTGTTTATATTTTGTTGTGGTGGGTTACTTTATTTGTCTGAAGTGCAGTTGTAAATGGGAAAATACTGGGTAACTAGTCAGAAGATTTAGCTTTTGGAAAGTAACAGAAGAATGATTCTCTAGTATATATTTTTTACAAATGACAAGAATAAATGAATTGGAAAAATGTCTGTTTTTGAAGGTTACCAGTATCAAAAATGTTGTGGAATGCAGTCACAGCTAGGAATTCAAAGTGCCTTGAACTTTTAAAAGAAAATTTGTGGAGCAAACTCTTTGAGAACATATGGGTATGAAAATGTCACTCCTGCAAATTATAGTTACACCCTTGACAAAGTGATTGTCTTGTGAAGCTTGATCTGACGTCAATTTTTTTCAAGTAACAGCAAAGTGCCCTGTTTAAAAAACTGTCATTGCAAACAAATACCCCCACCCCTCCCTCCTCAGTGGGATTTACAGCTCCTTAGTCTCTGGTTGTAACCATTTGTAAATAGAACATTAAAAAGAACAAAAGAGATAATTAAAATGGACTTTGAGTTAACTCGCTTTCAAAATGAATTATAATTATTCTATTTAGTTTTTAATATGCAAGGAAGAGTAGCTAAAATATTGTTTTGAAAGGAAACTAAAGCTCTTGTAGTATACCAGTACTGTTGTATAACAGATCACAAAGTTTATCTCAACATGTATAATAATCATTTTTGTGTTTTGTGTGGGAGTTGTATGTCACTTTTCACTTAATATTATATTTCGCCTGTCAGTCATTTTCCCCAGTGGAGATTAGGGCATTACCAGACCCACATTTGTTCCATGGCTACCAAACTGTTTTAGGGTTAAAGGATCAGAAAGCCTGCTCAGGATGCAGAAGTTGGTTAGATCTAGATCGAATCAGTAGTAGGTCAGCCCCTATATTTAACTCAACCCGATGCCCTTAAACCTTGGGCAAATAATGGCTGATATATATATACACTTGCTCACTGCTTAATTTTACAGGATGTATTTACGCGGCACTGTTGCATAGAAATGTATAGCATGGTTTATGTTAATAACTGTGTTTCCTTCGTATTATTAAGTACAAATAATGTTTTAAGTTGCTTATTAAGATAAAGACCTACAAGTGATCATTTTTTCAAATACTTACACTTCAAATGCTTTATCACACTGAAGTGTAGCTGAACAGTTTAAGAAAATAAATACTTGATATTCAGAAGTGTGCTGTTTGCATGTAGGTTCTGCTAGTAGCGGTTGGTGAATCTTGAGAGAGAGAATGGAATTGGAACATTGGTGAGTCTTGGGGAGGGTGGGAACAGAACAGTTGTGAATCTTGTGGCGGAGGGTGAGAACAGAGCAGTAGTGAATCTTGTGGGGGAGGGTAGGAACAGAACAGTAATGAATCTTGTGGGGGAGGGTGGGAACAGAACAATAATTGTATCCTGGAGGGGTGGTGGGAACAATGGTAGTGTGTTGTGGGAGGGCTGGGTGGGAACAAAACAGTATTGTATCTTGGGGGGGGGGAGGGTGAGAACAGAACGGTATTGTGCCTTGTGGGGGAGGCTAGAAACAACAGTAGTGGATCTTGGGGGAGGGAAGGAACAGAACTATTTGGTATTGTGTCTTGTGGGGGAGGGTGGGAACAGAACAGTATTGTGTTGTGGCAGAGAGTAGAAAGAGAACAGTATTGCATCTTGGGAGAGGGTTGAAACAGAATGGTAGTGTGTCTTGTCAGGGAGGGTTGAAATAGAACAGTAGTATGTCTTGTCGGGGAGAGTGGAAAAAGAACAGGATTGCATCTTGGGAGAGGGTTGGAACAGAAAGTAGTGTGTCCTGTGGGGAGGGTTGGAACAGATGAAGAAGGGTTTCTTCTGACATCTGACACTGCGAAAGTGCAAATTGGGGAGTTGACAAGTTTCACTTTAAACAATTTTGAGTTAGTATATAACGTTGCGTTGTTGCCAAATATTTAACAAGTTTTGTATCTTCAATTGTGGTTCACAATTCAGGTAAATAATTTCTTTTGCATTGTTTGAGAAGACCACGCCTAAAGCAGGGAATGGCTGGTCTGTCCATTCCAAATCGTAACCACTACGAAACACTAAATTTGAATTTTTTAAGGCACCTATGCATTACCAGCGATTATATGTATTTAAAGATATTATAAAGGGGAAAGTGGGCATCCTTGGCGAACTCGTGAAATGTGGTAAAGAAAGGAGAAGCATGGCCGTTATTTATGTCACAACTTTAGATGTCTTTGTAGAAAACATCAATCCAACGTACAGTATGATTTTCTTTCCAATTAAAAACATTTTAAAGCTATATTAAAAAAGTTGTGCTCTATTGTATCAAACGCTTTTTCAAAATCTGCAAAAACTAACATTCCAGGGATGTCATTTTCGTCAGTACTATATTTAACGATGTCACTAAGCAATTTCATTACTGTTTTCTCCAATGTATCTACATTTCAGATAGCCTGTCTGGTCCGGATGTACTATAGATGGTAGTCTCTCTCTCCTCTCCTTAGGCCAATTAGGCGCATGAGGCCAGATAGATAGTAGTACTTGTTTTAAATCAGTCTTGTGTCTTGTGGAGGAGATGAATCAGTGGAGTGTCTGTAGGGGGACTGGATCTGTTTTAGAGACCGCGGAGCAGGGGCACCCGGAGGGCACTAGCAGCCACAATAATTTCAAAAATATAGGGTAATCTTCAACCCTCCACCCCCCACCACCCCTCCCCAAAATTGAGTCATTAATGAGTCTCCGCCCAATCTCAAAGTAGATCCGTGGTCCTTGCAGTGGTGTATCTTGCAAGGGAGAATGATATTTGGTGTTACTTGTGGTTCTGATAGACCAGTGGTGTGTGTTGTGGAGGAGATCCATCTGGTGTATCTTGTGCGGGAGATGGATCAGTAGTTTGTCTTGTGGGGAGATGGACCAAAGGTGTATCTTGTTGGGGGAGATGGATCAGTGGTTTATCTTGGGGGGAGATGGAGCAGTGGTGTATCTTGTGGGGGAGATGGATCAGTGGAGTATCTTGAGGGGGAGATGGATTAGTGGTCTATCTTGTGGAGAACATGGAACAGTGGTGTATCCACCACAAGATACACCAATGATGCGTCTCCCCCACAAGAGACACTACTGATATATCTCCCCTACAAGATACCCCAACTATTCATTTCCCCCACAACTTACACCATTGGTCCTCGGGTTTTGTTTTATACCAGTTTAGTTCGGTATGGAGTCAAGTATCGGAACAACTAGCAAGGACATTTATAGTCATTCGCATTTGTTTTAGATAATATGATAACATAGATTATTGTTTGTAATTATTTGAGAGTAATTATTCTATGTCTTTAGTGCTAGTTGAAAAGGTTTCAAGAAGGACAGTGTTGGTGCGTTATTCTCATTCGAACGTCAAATAATGGCCAACACACTTTATTCTTGCAAACTCGGGTTACTTTTTTTAGTTGAAATGAATATAACAATGGTTTAAAAGTGTAAAACTGTTGTCGAAGAAAGAAGTCGAACGTATAAATAAAGATATATATTATTTGACACCTTAAATCTTCGTTCTTGTTTCAGTGTTTGTCAAAAAATAATAATAATAATAATAATTAATAATTTAACATTTATATAGCGCCCCTTCCGTAACGTTCAGTGGCGCTTTACAATAAAAATATTCTAAGGCTACT
>JAOBRH010783533.1:0-14402 GCA_027575125.1 Umimayanthus parasiticus | reverse complement strand
AGGGCGGATGATGGTACAAAGTTCAGCGATAGCTCGAGAGAAAGTCAAGGTGAATCTCATATCCAGACAATCGATACCCGATCTAAAATTTTTCAAGCAACGGTCTCGCACTTTAACCTGAAACACCAGCTGGGTGCAGCTAGCTGGAGGCTGGAGAAGATGGAGGACGGCATTCTCTCTCAACCAATCACAATGGCCGATTATATCAAAGTCGATACATGATTGGTTATCATATATTTGGTCAATTGTCCTGAATTAATGCATTCGTACCGTTCGTGACCAGACGGTACTGCCGTGTGTTCGCTGGCTGTGCTGTGTTCAGGTTGGATGGTGTAGGGCAACCTAGTCAATACGTTCACTTTACAGTCTTTGGTAAGTTTTAGTCTATTTATTTGGGTTTTTTAAATGGCTGAAAGACTCACAGGAGCTTTAGAAGGTACGTGAATGGTCGTCCGCGCAGACTATCGCCATCGGAAAGCGTTGATGCAGTCTAGCCAGAGAGACTTCAGTTACTCGTAGTTCCAGTGGTAAGAAATGGTAAAACTTTCTTCTCAGTGAGTTCAGTATGCCTTCATAAGTTCATTTCGTCCAGAAATCATGTTTTAAAAGGGCCAACTTGGTTTTACATTCTCAAGATCTGTGTAATTTAAAATGCCACAATGCGTGGCGGTTGTTTCGCACTGTTGGCGTTTTCTTTCTTTTTTCTTTCTTTTGCGGCGTTACGCAACAAACATCGGTCAGCTCTCGTGCGTTGTTTTGAATCAAGTATTAATTTTTTCAGTGGTGTTAAAACAGCTTACTATCTCACACAGTTGATTTAATACTAGCTTAAAGTCATACTGAATTCAAATTGGACAAACTGGATGAATGGGCCTTTTGATGCTTTATCGCGAGCCCCGTTTGACTGAATACCAGATGAAAGGATGTTGTGATCAGCTCTTGGGCCATTTGATCTTAAAGTAAAAGGCCAAATAAAAAAAACCCGGTTTCTCTTCAGCGTTCGCATTTCGATTGCTAGGTTTATTTTATTACTCTGTTTCGATCAGAGCCAAGCGAAATGACTGCTAATCGAATAGGTGCAAAATGTTTTTGAAAATGAATATCTAAACTACATAGTACAGTTTTGTTTTCTGAACAAAATCACTTCACACATTTGTGAAGCTGTTGGTGATTGCCAACTGCTGCGCAGAGAGTCTTAGAGAGAATTTTGAAAACTAAAATGTACCTATTACATTTACGTTTTGAATATATTATGATCAGAAACCAGGAAATCATTTTATTTGGTTTAATAGTAAAATATAAATGATGAACCTGTGCATAGACTTAAAAATTTTATCCTCCCTACTGAGTACTGTATTGAGTATTGGGAGCTCTTTTGTCGTGACCACTGATCATTATGGTACTAGTGATAACTGTTTGGAGGTGGGAGAAATACAGTTTACAGGTGAAGAATGTACATATATATCCTGCAAGTTTAAATCTGCTTTACACTTGTAGGATAGACGCTTGTAAGCACAAGCATAAAAGTGAACATTTTCCTTTTATTTGTGTGTGTGTCGTTGTACTTACTTGACCATAATTACTCATGGCTGTGAGGTCACAGGTCTAGGTTTTGCCTCCATTTCGTCTTTTTTTGGGGGGGGGGGTTGTGATTGTGAAATTATTGATTTTTTCCCAGTAATTTGAGTCGTCCTATTAAACTAGCATTAAACTAGCACTGAGATGCTGTGCACCCCCACAAGCACAGGCCCGGCAGAAGCAGTTCAGAGTTGGTCTGCCTAAAATAGAATTGAGTGCTGAAGGCACAAGTACATTAGGGCAGGGGGTCTTGGGTGTCGCTATCCAAATTAAGTGCTTATGTTGAATGCTGCTGTTGCAATTTTTTGCTATTTTCCTGTTAGCCTGTGTAGCTCGGCGTTCTAGTCAGTCGAGAAGGGAGAAACAAACGGCGAAGTCGAAAACGAGTTGGTGAGCGAAACGAGCCGCGAGGAGAATGGGGAGAGGGGAGGGGAAGAGAACGCCTGCCAGCAAACTGGCACTAATCGGGGTTTATTTTTTAAATATGCGGCCTCTGGAGGCCGCAAATTTCTATTGGCTTGAAGTCTTATTTCTTTGTTCGAAGTGAATAAGTTATGCAAAATTATTCCAAGCATCGCATTGTGTGGGGAAGTCTGAAGCGAAGCGGCTGCAGTGGAGATGAGTTTTACAGATATTACATTTTAGATGGATTTCTTGATTGAAAAACTGAGTTTCTTGGATCTTAATCTTAAGAGAGAGCAAGAGCAGGCAGTCTAAGAACTGTATTCTGGATGGGATGTCCTTGCAGTGTTGCCAACGGGATTCGGCAAGAGCCGAATATTTACAAGCGTTTCAGAAACTGAGACACGAACTGACTGTGATAGCGCCATTGATTAGTATTATTGAGGATTATTCGCCGATCTGAACTCAAAAGGCTAATGAACCTCAACTTTGTCATCCCTGAAACCCAACAATTTGAAAGATCTTCATGTTGATATCATCCTTGGATCGGCTGAAGAAGCACTGAGCAACGAATTCACCACCGAGTTTAAAAAATCCCTCTTCATGGCTACATCAGCGGCTCTGTTGTATTGTTATCGACAAATGTCATACACTGGAAACATTGACTAAAATATAATATCTGTAAAACTCATCTCCACTGCAGTCGCTTCCGGCTTCTTCACACAACACGACGCTTGGAATAATTTTGCATAAATTATTCACTTCGAACAAAGAAATAAGACTTCTAGCCAAATGAAAAATAAACCCCGATTAGTGCCAGTTTGCCGATGGGCGTTCTCTTTTCCTCTCCTCTCCCCATTCTCCCTACGGCTCACTTCGCTCACCGACTCGTTTTCACAGCTTCGCCATTCGTTTCTCCCTTCTCAACTGACTAGAACGCCGAGCTACGCAGGCTATTTTCCTGTTAAAAGATGTTGCCTTATTATTGTATACACTTTTGATTTTAAAAAGTTCAAGATTATTTTTTAATTTAAAAAGAAATATGACCAAGTCCAAAAGTTGGTCCTGCCACTGAAGCCTGGGCCTGAAGCATACAATTTAATGTCAGAAATGCTGAATCTGGAGTAAGTAAAAGACATAGTTATCCTGGGGAGGGGGGGGGGTGCCGCTCGTACCTTGAAACCCTGACCCTGTTTATGACAAAAAGTTCGTGAAGATCTTGAAAAATTGATACCCTGTTTATGATTTTCAGGTCAAATTCCACTCATTTTTTTGTCAAAATGCGTGACTTTTAGACCCTTTTTATAAAAAATCTTCGGAAATCTTTGAATTTTAGACCCTGTTTATGAGTGGACGGTCAAAAAACCATACCCTGAAGGGCGGCCTGTCCCCGTATAGCTTATGTAAGGGAGAATTCCCCTGGGATAGTTATCAACCATGATGTCTTAGAGTTGTACATGTGTTCCCCAATAATTTACAGCCAGTTTCTGCTTCGCTGCTTGGTTTTTGTGTTTACTGGACTGCTCGAGTGGTTCTGAGGAACAGAAAGAGACTGCTCGCAGTCTAATTTTGTCAGCAATTGAAATACATGCCAGTATCACTGATTACTTTGATGGCCTGGCGTCATTTGGAGCTTCAGTAAATATCTGGACATTGTTAATTAAGAGAGCCAAAAATGTTTTGCCTGAGTGTATGCATGATATGCATGATTTTATGTGATCTACTACCCAAAGCATCTGTCTGTAATTTAGATTCAAGTAAATGGTAAATTCCTCTTTGAAGCAAAAAGTGTATAAACTTGATCTATTTACTAGCTCTGAAACTCTTTTTGAAAAATAGCTGTGGAGCAAGGGTCAAGCTTGTTTTGTGTCACATCGCATGCATTACGCGAGATCAACTCATGATCATGTGGGCATCTCACGGTGTGGCGTAGTGGTTAAGCCATTTGAATAACTTTTTTTCATTTTATCTTTTCATTTCAAAATTAAATGTTTATGGACCACGAGGTTTAACAAGAGCAGACATAATCCAAACAATTCTAGATAGGGGGTACTCCCATTATATTCAGGGACATGATGCATTTTTGACCAATCACCATGTGTTCATAGACAGGGTACATACAACTTGACTTTTTGAAAGTCTAGATCACAAACAAGGTCTAACAATCACATGTTTTTGCAAAATAAATGTGTAAGTTTAATCTCAGGGCCGGGTTGTATGAAGCCTGGATAACTTTATCCAGCAGATGAATCCCTATCCAACGGATATTGTCCAATGACAATTAAGATTGTGCCCATTTTATCCTCTTGATAGTGGTAGACCCTGGGCATTGAAAAAAATTGTTCAAATAACCGGCACTGCAAGCAATTTTCTTTGGCAAATGCCTACCCTCTCTCCCTACTATGACAGTCTAATGCCTGACCCCCAGTTTATAAGACCAATATATACAAAATCATTAGTTGCAATTTTCTAGTAAACATAACTGTTTCAGCTCAATAGAACTGCATACAATAGGTCACGAAATGAGTCACTCCAACCGAGAAAAGACAAAGCAAATGTTTTTATTGTGTTTACAGCTCTTTTGTGGTTGAAAAATGCTCTTCTATATCCAAAATGACCCTTCTGAGTGCTGTTGGAAATGACAACAGGATGCTAACTTATGAAGCAAATTTTTTGTGATTTACAAATGGGGGGGGGGGGACACTATCAACTGTCAAATGCCTGATCCTCCCAGGGACTTATTGTGTATCAATTTATTCCCGGGGGGTTGCTCGAGGATGGAATTGACTCGTACATAATTTTCTGAGAATTTTTCTTATAAACAGGATCAGAGTTTTCGTGTACACTGTAGTGTGGATTTCCCATACCCAAACTTATGTTTTGTCCACATATATCTGGGTACTTTGGAAACAGACATTTTTTTGAGAACTGCCAACAAATTGAAAAACACTTATCTCTTGACTTTTCAAGATTGGAACTCAAAGCAAAATAGGCTAAGTGTTCTTGGAGAAAGATACCAAAATCAAGTGCAGCTCAAATGTAAAAGCATTTTTTTCATTATCTTTGACTTTGATGAGTCTCCAACTGCAACTGTGAGTTGATCTCGTCCGCAGATCTCATTTTTGGTGGTTTCAAGGACAAAAAAGGGGGAAGGGAAAGGAGGAAACAAGTTCTGGCAAAATATGATTGGCTATTCCATAATGCACGTGAAAGTTACATGCACGTGCATATTTTTGGGCAGTGTTGACATTTAATACATATAAATATGTCTTTTGTTTGTGGTGCCAAGAACACACCAAAGAAGTTTTGTAAAGCTAAAAAATTGTAAACTGACTTTGACGCACTGCAACAGAACATGATAAAGGGTACCTTATTTTCAGTGATTCTGGAAGGGCTGTTAAACTTGAAAGTTTGATTAAAACTCTGGGAAAAATACATGTGGGTGAAGAAGGTGCCCTCTCCAACCATACTTGTAGAAACTGTTGCGGAACAGTGATAAGCCTCGGGACAAGCTTTCAGAATTTAGAAAAAAATGTGCTGCCACTGAACTTGAAAAGGGAGCAGAGAGTATAAAGCATTGTTGGTCATTGACACCACATACTCCAGTGAGAAAACGTGACCGCTGGGGTTGAACCCAGCGCAAATGCTAGTCAACCACAAAGGCCACAAAGTCTGTGTTCACCATCAAATAAGAAATGCGATACTGCATTTGAGGCATTGAACAACCTTTCGAAATCCCTGGTCATGACAAACATCTGCATGCAGACTCTCCCAGTGGCAAATCAATTTGCAAAAAGCTTGGAACACACCATCAGTGGTTGAATACTGAAGGTTAAGTTTAAATTAGACACTTGAGACACAATGATTTCAGTCTATAAAATATTTTATTTCTAAGTGTTCTTGATAATTACTTTGTTCGAACATACAGGAAAATAACTTGTATAACTGATCGAAGGCTTAAGTGCAGCAAAGACCTTTTCATGTACATGTAATCACAGAAACCAAATCACAAAACATTTTACATTGGGAATATTATAAACTTACCGATCCACATTACAATGAGTCTCGTCAGCAACCACACAACAACATTCTTCTGATAAAGTTTAGAAAGCAGGAGTTCCCTGCAAGCTTTGTTGCTTGCAAGAACTTCTGGGTGTGCAAACAAGAGGCTTGCATGTCCTGCTTGAATATCGGTCTCAGCCATGCCTTCCATTTAGTGTATAGATTAGTCAAGTTTTCGTCTGCCCTTTTGCTGTAGTCTCGTGCTGAAGTTACAACAGAGAGCACTGGCCTCTCTCTTGTTCAAACCTGAAAGCTTCCACCATAGAACAAACATTCTGACATGTTTGGCTGCAACTGGTATACCTGTTAAAGTTTTCCCATTTCTTTGCAGAAGAACGGTCGCCCTGCTGCACTATAGCCTTTAAAAACTCTAACTGTTTGGGTTTTACCTGTAGCTTTAAATTTAGAGAACTGTGTTTTTAAAGCAAAACGCAGTGCATTATCAAACTCAATAAGAGGTAGCACAAACTGCCATGTTGGAAAAATAACTTAGACTTGGAACATCCACAGTTAATTGTGGGCCACATTCTGGCCCATACATTCATATTTTGCCAGATCTTCCTCCTTTCCCCTCCCCCTTCCCCTTTTTTTGTCCTCAAACCGCCAAAATAAGATCATGGGATGAGATCAACTATGAGTAATATTTATCACATTTCTTACCACTTGAATGGATAATAAAAACTGCAGTCTGTTGTGTCTTGAAAGTTTAGGTATTTGAATTGTTTAAAATATCTTTGTGACAAAAAATTTGAGGTTTAATAAAACATTTAAACAAAAACTTCTTGAACTACTGGTACTGCTTTTAACACTAATCTTATCAGACTTTTTTACCTTGTATGAATGGATTACACATTGTAAATGGTGTATATATATGCACAATATTTATGCTTATATAATTACTAAATGTTGGCTAATTTTTCCCTCTTATCTCAGGAAATCCAGAATGGAAGTTGAAGAAAGATGCAGTAAACTGCTGGAAGAGGTGCGAGCTAAAATTGGGCTTTTAAGTGCAGCTGTAGAAGAGATCAGTTTGATAAAAAAGAATCTGAAAATAACTGGTTCTGATGTGAAAGCCCAGATCCGAGACAGCATCAGCCGCCATCTTGAAGCATTGAGGAACCGAGAGACATGGCTTCTGAATCAAGTAGAAGTTGTCCAACACATCAAAGAAGATATCCTGCGACAACAGCAAGCTGTGCTCAACCAAGCTCTGGGCAGTCTGAAGAGCACCTGCGCTTTGTTGGAAGAGTGCTATGAAAGTGGCAGCCTTTTGAATGTGGAGAACCTCGAGGGTCAACTGGAGGAGAACTTGGCACATATCGATCAGTTGAACCTACAGGCTGAGGAAACAAGTTCCATCTCCTTCTATGGCAACAATTTCCTTGTTCAGGAAGCTATCAAGCAGTTTGGTGTTGTGGACAGCGATGGCTTGCATGACCAGCATATCATGTCCTCATTTCAGGGTCTAAAGATCTCACCATCTGGACCTGAGAATGTCAAGTTGCATTACCCCTCAGCAGGAATGGAGGCTTGGCTGCTCAAGAAGGAAGGTAGTATTGAGCCCAGAAATTTTTCAGCTTCCATGACATGGCCTCATTCCAACCTGAGCATTAAGGATTGGCTGTTGCACTCCTCCCACCCACCAGTAGCAGAACCAAGTGCAGTAGTGATAAATGTTCCAGAAAAACCTTTGTCAATCAAGAGCTGGCTGATAAACTGCCAACCTGAGAAGCCTGCAGGAGATGCAGGGTGCAGATCTGAGGCACCAGAGCAGAGTAAGTGGTTGATGATGGCCAGCAGCCCTTCTACACTGACAGACCAGCCAAAGGTATCTGGTCTGGGGCAGTACTACCACAACATTAAGTGTTCTGATCCAAGTAAGTGGTTAAAGGCAAGACAAGACATTTCTGCTGCACTAAGTACTGATCTCATTGGCAAAACATATGCAGGCATCATGGCATCTGGGAGAGATCAGTGGCTTATCAAGAAGCGTGGTGGGAACAGAGGACAAGGTGTTTGTAGTGATAAAGTTGGTTCCTCATGTGCTGACTGTGTCTACTGTCAGATACCAAATGGTGAGGTATCAACAATGACTAAGAAGTCAGTAACTGTCAGTGAAGCATCCAGTGAGTTGTCTGACTGGCTGGCAGTACAGCAGCAAGTGGTAGGATCAGAGGAAGATGCATGGGTTGTGCCAGTGAAGGACATAGAGGAAGCACCGCTCTGGCTCTTGATGAAAAACTCCAGTTCAGCTATTCAAAGCAAAGCCAGTACAGATGATGACAGAAGTGGAATGGGAAAGTTTCTGCAGGACTTGACTAATACTGATGCTAAAGAGTGGTTCAGTTCTGCTTCATCTCAGAGTATGTCTAGCCTCGAGACAGCTGATAGTTTATCCACCCCATTATCTGCTGATGGATGGCTTCTTTGCTCTACAGATTCTAAATCAAGCCAAGAAAATGGCATGAGTCTTGAAAGTTTCTACCATGATGTCCTTTCCTCTGATACCAGTCAGTGGCTGCAGCAGCCTTCTGGTAAATTAGAAACTGCACAAGAGAAGTGTGAAGACAGGAGTGGGTTGAAGCAATACATTGAAAATCTGGCTGGAGACTACAATCAGTGGCTGAGTCCTAACTCATCTGCCAGTAGTGATATATGCAAGTGGCTGGCTCGCTCTTCTTCCGATAGATGCAAGAATTGTCCAAAAATGTGCTCCAAAGATTTATTCAAGGTGTTTGATGAACTTTCCAACTCAACTGATGGCTGGCTCATGACATCAGCAGATTGATGAATTGTGTAAGTTCACTTTAGTACAAGACTGTCGCATAGATAGAGTAGTTAACTAGTAATATCCATGTACATGTACTGGTATGGCCCATGTTGGGTCTCATGATCCACTAGTGCATGTTTTAAAATTGTTAACTTTGAGAAGATCTACAATGTATGTAGCTACATGTAGTTATGGACATTTACTGAGTATTGTACCACTAGTAAGTACCTAAAATGTTAGTACAGTGTGCTGAAATGTTCATGGTAAGATTTAGAATTGTAAATGACTGAATTTCTGAACAGGTTGCTACAAAGATCACAGTGGGTAGTACAGTAGCAAAAATTATTTAGTCAAAGTGCGAGAGGTTAATATGATTTAGCAGACTTACAGCAATCACAATGTTAAAATAGACTTTTAAAGGCAGCGATATTCCTTTGACTGTTTTTAACCGCCAGCTTATTGGCAACATTGGGCTACCTGTAGTTAAAAATTAATTATGATATTTTAAGTTTTTTATGAGTTTGTTATTAAATTTAATTAACCAGTAGAACTGTAGTAGCAATTCAAGAAGTTGATATTGTTCACTAATGTGATTATGGTTGGTTAAAAATTTCTTTTGAACCAGGCTGCAAAGTATCAAACATCCTTGGTCTATGGGGTTTGTTTGTTCACTGTCCATGTCTGGCAGCCATGATATCATGGCTCTACAGTTACTGCCACATTTTGCTTTGCTATGTCAGTGCAGGCAACCTGTTAGTATTAGGTAGTTGCTGGTATTCAATTAGCCAGCTTCCAAACTATTAAGACAGATTTCCAGTAGACATGATGACTGTGCACTGTGAGTGGGTACATGCATCCTATGTACAGCGAGTTGTGGCAAAGCCAGGGCATCTTTCAAGTGTAGGCAAGGCCTTTACTTCTCTAGCTATCTCCACTTATCCAGTGTAAAGGAAGATTTGTCTGCTAGAGGTACATGTAGCTACGACACCAGCAGGTTTGAATTGCTCTTGAATTAAGTTAGATTTATTACATTTTTAAAAAATCTGAGAAAGTATAAATTGTATGCTTAATTGTGTCAACTGACAATTGCCTGGATAATTTTATATAATTATATATGTATTATGGGAAAGCCATAATTTGGGTCTGTTGTCTAGAGTTTGCAATGAGGCTTTATTATTGTACCACGCCTACAAAAAAGCTGACTTCTGAATGGTTGCTATTAAAGTAGCAATTGCATGTGTCATTAAAACCTAAGTTGGCACTGTCATCTGCAAACTTAATTTACTTAAAAAAGTTTAGAAATGATCAAAAATGTTTTGCAAGGGTATGGAAAGTTTTTGAAGGTCTTCAGTATTGTTCAAAAAGTCTTCTGAATGTTCTGAAAATATTCAACGAGTGTTTAGAAATGTTTGGAAAGATTAAGTATTAAATTCAGAAATTTTAAAATTTCATTTTGGTTTATATAAAATTGTGGATTGTGCTGCATGATTTTTGATGTGATGAAGTTGTCATTTGAAGAGGTTGAAATTGGCATCTACAAACATATGCAGCAATCTTTGATCTTTACATCAAGGACCATACACTACTCTTAGACTAGAACACATATCTTTAGTGTGTAGTTTGATTTGGAACACAATGGAAGAGATGGTTGGGACTTCTCTTTGTGTATTAACCTGAGTTGGCACCAGAAGTGGCCAATATGATGTGTTTTGCATACAGTACTGCACTGTACTAGTGAAGTTTGTTGTGTTGCCCAATTCAGGACCTCTTTCAAGTAAACTCCAAAATTGTGAAGAGGAAATGTGTACAGGTGTGTGTTGGTTGGTTTGTTTCTATATATGTTTGAATGTGTTTGTATACTGTGACTGTGTGTCACTGTGTGGGTAAGTGTGTGTGTGAAGGGATGGGGGGGGGTTATTGTACATTATCTTTGTGTATGTATGAATGAAGGGGAAAAGCTTTTTTTATCTAGCTGGTGCATCTTGTGTGTACAGGTACAGATAGTTATAGCCAGTTTGTCAACAGTTGGTTGTCATTAAGCTTTATATAGAACAATATGTATGCCTTTTGTTGACTACATTGTTTTGTGAGGGAAAAGTGTTGAAGTACAGTCTTGTATTTTACCTTGCATGTACTTAAATTAGTTAATTTGGCAATTTAATTATAAATTAATATGTTGCAGGACAGGATTTCCTGGCAGTTGTTTTTCCAAATTGTTCAGAAGCAGGGTCTTCTACAATTTGGCAATGTCTTGTCTTCAATTAGCTGTATATAACTGAATACATAGTTTCAATAATGTACATTTTATAGTCAGAGACAGAGATTTCTACTATATTGTTTAAATAGGAAATCAATATATTTAATGCATTATACTTCGGTTTGTACTTTTATGGTCAGAAACAGAGATTTCTACTATTTTTAAATTAATTCTTTTTAATCATTCAGTCAAAATGGACATGGGCCTAGAGCTACCTGTCTTTACTAACAAGGAAATCCTGTTATTAATTACAATCATGTAATTGAAAGTCATGATCACTTGCATTCATGTTCATCTGTAATAGATAGTAAAAACTGTGTTTTCTTTCTAATCATCTGGATATATACTGTAACAATTTAGTTTTTCCTAAAAAAAATTGTGTATCAGTTTGATTGCTTCATGGCTTGCTTTGAAGATTTAGTACTGCAAGTCATTTTAGTAAATTATCCAGATAATAGAGTAGAGAATCTATTTAGTAACTATTTTGATTGTAAAATTTTAATTTTACCATTTTGAGGGGACTTAAATCTATTTCTTGAAGTTGTAAACTTGGAACATGTTTCTAGTACAGTGCATCGTCGATTATCCGCTCAGGCAGCATGAACTCAATTGAAAGACGGGCCGTTCGGATATCCTGATAATTCGGTTAATCGAGATTACCTTTTTACCCATTCCCATGCCCCCTGTAGGGTAGTTTTTTTGGCATGACTGAAAAGAAAACCACGACAGAAAAGAAAATTACTTTCATCTGACATTTAGCTCGTTTTAAACGGCAAAACATTCAGGCCACTCGATGAAACCACGTTTCAACTCACTGTGGTTAATCAAACATCTGTTTGGGATAGAACAATAATGACCCAAGTTTGGTGTTCGGATAACCGAGGTTCGGATAATCGAGGATGCACTGTAGTTGTATGACTTTCATTGACTTGAGTAGTTTGATTAATGTAAAATGGCACATTAGATCACGGTTTGCATGTAAGCTTCCGTAAAATGTCAGTTATTAATGTCAAAGATAGTGTTCTTACTGCCATTAAAAAAGAGACCATTGATTTGTTGTGATTTGAGGGCTTGGTTTACAAGTTTAACTTGGAAATGTGGGTTCTGTGGAGTGCTGGTATGTACTCTATCTTCCCCCAATCCACAGGTACACGTACCTAGGATTGTGTATACCGCTTGATCTCGGTTCCCCTTTTTTGTCGCATCTTATTAAAGTTACGCCGTGAGCCTGATTTTTAACTTAAATTTAGGAATACGTATAAATCCGGTTATTGTAAGTTATTGTTGAAAACTCGGTTACACAAACCAAGAATGACGGTCCGAATCCTGGTCAAACGAAGTTCCAGTCAGGGCAAGTTTTGATCTTTGAACTTGCATCATAGTTGATAAAACTGCATTTACTCTGTGGTTCGTTTGGCCACTGATGAAGAACTTGCACCGACTGTGTTGGCCAAACGAAACGCAAGTCTAAGACGTGCACTTTATTGACTTGCATTTACCTTTGGCTGAGGCCTGAGGAAGTAAACCGAATCGTGGATTAAGTTCAACCCGGTGCCCAGGGGCTTTGGTCCCCCGCTGATATACTCCCCCCGCCCCCTCCCCTGCCGGTTTTTCGGGGTTTTTCATATTCGCAGTCCAAAGTCATTACAAAACGTGTATGTCAAAAATCGTTGCTTCTTTCGTTTGATTTACCACGATTATTATCCGACATCGTTTAATTGTAAGGCTTGTTTAACACTAGAGACGCATGCGCAGAAGGACGTTTACATTGAGACGCAAGCATAGGGTTCACGTGCGCGACTGCCTGGCTTGCGTCTGCGCTAGCTTGGCCTCGATTGACCAAAGAAAATTCGTGAAGCAAGCGAAAGACATGCGAAAACGGAAGCACAATCGGATGCGCGACGGAAGCGGAGACGGAAGGAACGTATCGTTCCTTTTTTTTCCGTCGCCTCTTCTGCTTCTGTCGCAAAATTTGCATTTTATACAGGTTTTAGTCCAGTTTGAGTACTTCAACTGTCAAATTGATCAACTGAAAGTAGTGCGAATACGGCTTTGGTGTCTCTAATCACGAAACACGACTTTATTTGGCGAAATGAGAGATTCTTAAGAGCTGGAAGAAGTTAATGATCAAGTTATACATTGCACGGCCGGTCTTTATAACATGATTACCGACGATGGGCCAAATAGTTTTTTAAAAAATTGTTTTTCCGTCCAAAAACTAAGAAGAAAAGTACGAGTTTCATATTGGCTATTGAATAGAACCAGATACTTATCACGCAATAACTAGTCATTCCCTGTAGTCTGGGCTAACTCGGGATTAACAATTGCCAGGTTTAAAAGTCTATATACATCTCATGTTTTTTCTTTTTGCGCTTGTAATGTCTTTTTTCCTTCCCGCCTCGATTAGCTGTTAGGCTAACTGTTTGAACCGAAACAAATAATTAAGTATTGAAATTTATTGAAATTGAAGTCAAATCTTAGCTCCATTTGTTTAATTTCTTTCTTTATTTCACTCCCATGAAGCTTATCTACATCTATATATTCCCCTTGCAGTATCGATCAAAATGTTGATTGGTTGAGAGAATAAAGAAGTTGATCACACGCTCTACATTTTGTAAGATCACGTTTCGACTTCTTTATTTTTCTTTGTGGCACAAATAAAGTCAACTGAGAACAGAAAATGAATCAAAACATGTACACAAGTGCAAGAATTTGTCAATACGTCCTGAATAAATTTACTTCCGCAACAACCTTTGTCACCCTTTCCCAGAGTGTCCGAGTCAGCTGTTGTATCACATCCTCGGACTCCTCTGGGAATCAGGGTAAAGTTTACTTGGGGCCTCCACAAACCAGAGGAATAATTATCGACAACTGCATGTTGGCGACAACAAAAATCAATCGACGACTACCAGTGCTCCATTAAGTTTTTCCACACACGGGATAAACCTTGCCAACTTTATTAGATCCCAGGGCGTCGTTGATTGGTTTATTCCCAGACGGGGAAATTAGGTGTCGATAGGAAAACAGCCGTGTTAGTTATCTATGACAATGTATTTTCGTTTTGGAAAGGAAAAACGTATTAGTTGTCAATAACTACATTTTTGCTGGATAGCCGGTTTGTTATCCGAACTGGGTTTGTTAGTTATCGAATGTTTTGACTAATAGCTGTCGCTAACGATTTCACATAATTTATCAAACCTTAACATTTATGGAATACCTTAAAATTACCCCCCCCCCCCCGGTTTTAAGCCCCTTGGTACAAGCCCATCCATTTGCCAACGAATATATTATTTCGGATATAAGCCCACCCGGATATAAGCCCCCCTAACTCAA
>JAOBRH010781312.1:1806-12905 GCA_027575125.1 Umimayanthus parasiticus | reverse complement strand
CTTGATTGATTTCTGTTATGTTTTAATTACTTGACAAATTGTAGTTGCTATGTTACAAAACGCCAGGCAGTTTCACTTTTTTGGGAGATGTGAGCAATATGATACCCTTTCTATAAGAAACATTTATCATAAGAAAGTTTAGACCAAAACCTTTATGTTTATAAGATGCTAATCGTTCCCCAGCTTGAAAGCCCACAGCTTCATCTCATACACACACACACACACACACACACACACATATATATATATATATATATACATACATACATCAGTACATCAGTACATACATTCATATATATTTGTACTTGAAAGAAAAAGGAAATCTCAATTGGGCGTTGTAGCAATATGTATGTATATGCTGGAGATATCGTGCTTTTGTCCAAAGCCATAAAAAATATCTGTTCTAGTTAATACCAGAACGCAATGTTCATTCTTACATCTGGTGCAGTTTACAATTATACTAATAAATAACAAGAATAATATACAGTCGTTCCATTATAATTACATCAAAACCCGTTTCCTTACCCCTCGCTGTGTAAAAATGAAAGTCCATTGACGACGTTCAACGCAATGGCAATCCGCTTGCGATATGCGATGGTCTTCTGACCTTTCACGACGGCGTCGTATAAATTGCCGTTCTTCATGAAGGGATACACGATTAAGCTGAAGGGAAAACACACTAGATATTAGGGGATAGCTGGTGAGTAGAGATTGCCATCCTTCAGGAAGGGACGCACGATTAAGCTGAAGGGGAAACACACTAGATATTAGAGGATAGTTGGTGAGTAGACATTGCAATCCCTCATGAAGGGATACACGATTAAACTGCTAGATATTAGGGGATAGTTGGCGAGTAAACATTTCCATCCTTCGTGAAGGGATACACAATTAAACTGAAAGGGGAAACACACTAGATATCAGAAGATAATTGATGAGTGGAGATTGCTGTCCTTCATGAAGGGATACACGGTTAAACTGCCGGATATTTGGGGATATTTAGTGAGTGGATATTGCTATCTTTAATGAAGGGATACATGCTTAAGCTGATGAGGAAACACAATACATATCAGAAAGCAGTTGGTGGGTAGACATTGCCAACCTTCATGAAGGGATACATGCATGTTTAGGATGAAGGAGAAATCATCAGAAGATAGTTGGTGAGTAGACATTGTCATCCCTCATAAATGGAAACACAATTAACTGAAGAGGAATCACAATATAGATATTAGAGGGTAGTTGGTGAGTAGAGATTACCGTCCTTCACAAATAGAAACACAATTAAACTGAAGGGGAAGCACAACAGATAACAGAAGGCAGTTGGTAAGTTACCAAATGTTGCCATCCTTCATGCACAATCAAGCTGAAAGGGAAACACACTAGATATCACAAGATCAGTAGTTGGTAAGTAGAGGTTGTCGTCCTTTAAAAAACGACACACGATTTGCCTAAAGCCTAAAGGGATAACACACTAGATATCAGTAGATAGTTGGGAACAAGAGCTTGCCGTTCTTCATTAAAAAGGTGAAACACAATAGATACGAAAAGATAGTTGGCGAGTAGAAATTGTCACGCTCATGAAGGGATACACGATTAGCCAAAACCTTAATCACAATATATATCAGACGATGATTGGTGAATAGAGATTGTAGTACTTCTAGATCATGAAGGAATACACGATCGTACAAACAAATACGTTACAGTTGCGTAAGACGTACAGTCGACCCCACGAACAGACGGACAGACACATAAAAAATACACAATAATTCAGTTTGCTGCACAGTCAAATAAAAAACAAAAAACCTGACAGGAAGAAGGGAAGAAAAAAGAAGGAATAGCAGGGGTCGCATAGATCCTGGCAAATCAGAAAATGCATATGATCCGAAATCTAAATATGTATAAGCGTGGAAACAAATTCCTTCAAATTGAAAAAATTGTTAAAAAAAACAAAGTTAAAAGAGAGAAGTGCAAACCTTTCTCCTTGTTTACAGACATCCCAAACTGGGAGCACAAATGGGTTCCGACACTCTTGGAGTCTTTTCTCCTGAAAGCAAATGAAATCCAATTAAAATAAATCAAGTGCAAAGCTAAAGGACACAAGAACACGCTTTGCAAAACAGTTTTGAATTCAAGCTCATGTTCCCTTCGGAACCCTAAAAGCTATTCTGCATACTGCCACTTCAGAAATGTATGTTCAAGTGTTTTCCCAGACTGACTTGTATAGTGGGAGCTCGAATATTATGTAGTTACTGAGTTCAGTAGAAAGTTTTTTTTTAAATTTTGGGCACATCAAACAGCGAACAGAACTAGTCATTTTACCCACGTTTCAAAGTATGCCATGTATACCCTGAGCAGCCTGCTATGCTCGGCAGCAATACTGACACTTGCAATATCTTACTTTCAAAAACACAAGTTAGATGAATTAATATAGCTTTTAATTCTTCTGTTGTAAAGCACAACTGGTGAAGCTAAATATATATAAATTACTTGAGATTAAAACCAGCATCTTTCTATTCACTACTGTCATGAAACAGCTGTATTTGTTCGTTATTATGTATATAAACAACAACGTATGTAACAAATCTTGACTGTCAAATTTACCAAAAATAGAACCATGACGAGCCCCAACTAAAAATACCTAGTTCTTTTAATAAAAATAGTTGTTTGTGGTTAACACTGGTTTCAAGAATGACCCTCGAGGTGCAGGTCACAGGATATTGATGCCGACGCGAATCGGCAGGAACTAGTTTCCTACGTCAACGTCCCTTTCGTAAACGGTCGATGCCATTTTCAACAACATGTTGATGCCATTTTCAACAACAGTCGATGCCATTTTCAACAACAGTCAATGCCATTTTCAACAACAGATGATGCCATTTTCAGCAATAGTCGATGCCATTTTCAACAACAGTCAATGCTATTTTTAACAACAGACGATGCCATTTTCAACAACAGTCGATGCCATTTTCAACAACAGTCTATGCCATTTTCAACAACAGTCTATGCCATTTTCAACAACAGTCGATGCCATTTTCAACAACAGTTGATGTCATTTTCAACTACAGCCGATGTCATTTTCAACAACAGTCAATGCCATTTTCAACAACAGTCTATGCCATTTTCAACAACAGCCGATGCCATTTTCAACAACAGTCGACACCATTTACAACAACAGTTGATGCCATTTGAATATATATACAATAAAAAGAATGTAAACGGCACTGAATCGTGTTGTTTGCGTAGCTGTTGTGTATAGGACTGGAAAATTAGCGGTCACGGGTTCAAAACACGGTAATGTTTTTATCTATGTTTTAGTTAGCTTTTGTTTTATTTCTTCTATTTAGTTTTTTCTTTTAGAGTTTATTTTGGTTTGGATTAGGGTCAGGGCTACAGTCAGGGATAGTACTAATTGTAGTATCCGCGATCACGACTTTGTTCTTCTACTACATGAAAACGATAATTGACTGTTTTTCGAACATTTACCAAAGTGAAAATTGCGTTACCTACCTTCTCCAACTTTGTGTTTGCGTTTATTTTTTTGACAACAAGTTCCAAGTCTTGATGGGTTCCTGTTGTCAAACAAAAAAAACACTGAATGATTTTATAATCACGTCGGACGTTATATCATCAAAACTTCACTTCCTCATTGACAGCTTTGATCAAGACTTGTGTTAGTTGAACAGGTGCCGAGGGTTCACTTCCTAAATGCCCTGATTCTACTGGTTTTGGAACAAGCCATTTGCAATATGCTATCCACAGGATTACTTACTATTTTGACTTTACATTCGCATTCTATATATCAATAGTTATTACGCAAGCTGAATAAAGACCTTTCACTTCAGTTTGCTCTTTTTCGTCACCGCTATGAGAAACACTTTAAAAAGTTCGTGCGTACGCGGGTGTTTGATTATTACATCTTATCAAATATGCCTACTGCTTTCGTAAAGATCCACATGTTTTATGCATTTTTTCTTTGGTTTAGGGAATTGAAGACAATTGTTATTGGCTGAATTGCACAACAAACAGTGTTTATATTGTATGTAACTATATAATCACGGCATTAGAATTTATACAGACAGGTGGTTTGTCAATTCCCTGTCTTTTTTGTCTCCTGGAAATAACAATTGGTTTTAAAAATTACAATGGGTAATCTCCTACATTTTCGTAAGTCAGATATATAAATACATTAGTCCACTGCATTTGGAGCGAAACATATCAACATGTTACAGGGTTCTATAAACACTTTTAAAACACCTTATCAAGCACAAGTTGTTGCCAAAGTACTGTATCGTTGGACAGCCTTTCTCACAGCGGGAAGACGTATAAATTTGAAATATAATTTATGATACGAAATTCTCAAAGGAAAAAAGAAATTGAGAAAGTGCGATCAATATCACATAATTAGATTGCGAAATAAACATCTCAAAATAGTATCAGTAAAGTCTAGCCGAAACTTTAATAGTTTGATCATGTTAGCTTAACCACAAACAAAAAAACACTTTATTTCGCACTCGAAATTATTCAGGTACATGCTACAAATTTTATATGTCTTATAGGTTAATGGTTGAAAAGACGCAAGGTACTTAATAGTAGTTAAGACTAATCGAGTCAAGTACCTTTGCCTAGGGTCTGTAAGAAAAATTCTAACAGTATGTTGTAAGAGAATACATCAACACAATACACGAACAGCAGATATGACAGAGAACTAGACAGACAAAACTAATAACAAAATAACCACACAAATCAGTCATCATTTAGCTGTTATATTTGCCAAATAAGCTAAATGCTTTGAGAGAAAACTAAACATTTGGACTTGTGCGAAAACATACATTGTTTATACTCTTTCGTCAAGCCTGCTCGCACCACAAAATAAAACAAAAGTAACGATGACACTTACCACGAAAGGTACACCCTGTGCTCCCAGCTCCAAGGAGATTGTTCAACTCGCTAAACCCACTTGTTAGAGTTTCGTAGTCTCGAAATGTCAGCCCAAGCAGTGGAGAGACATTTGCGTGCTTGGGGTCGGAGAAGCTGGTCATGTCTTGTGTTGCCAGGCCTTTCATTCTCCTCGGGTCATAGAAGCGATCGTCCTGGTTCAGTCTCGACACCACCACCGTGTCCCTGGTCACGCCGGGGTAGTTCTGTCGATAAGAAATGAAACCTTTTACTAACTAGTGTATAAGTTGGACAAACATCTACAATTACAAACAAGCAAAACGAGCCATACTTTTCTTGAATTTCAGCTAAACGACTGTTTCACATGCGATAACTGCCGGCCCTTACAATGGAGGCGAAGACAGTGGGATTAGCTTTATTTGTAAAAAGTCATTTGCATATAATTTCGCTGGAACGTCTGCTGAACAAAAAAATCAGTCGACTGGAAATCCTGTGTTCTTTTACCCAATACCTTTCATCAGCAGTGAAAACCCAACACGCGCGTCAACGGTGCACGTACCACGATGATTACCTAGTGACCAGAAAATCTCCTAACTTCTGGAACAGCTGTAAAAGACCCCAAACCCAAAAAAGCCGTATTGTGCATTGTAATGCTTAGATATTAGCGAAAGTTATCCTTCGGGAGCATTATTTAAGAATTTAAGATTCTTAAAACACAAAATGTCTATGCAGAATCTGGATCTAAAATATGAGTATGTATTCTTATTGCTTCCGCTGTTCTGAAGTATGTCCAGTATTTCAGTATCGGGGATGGAAGCGGAATCGTGAATCATGTCCGAAAAATTAGTGGGATTCGGAATTATGATTTTTTGCTTAAAACATTTAGCCTTAATCGTGAATAACGAGCAACGGAAACAATTACAAACAAGTTCAATTACTTTAGAATGAATAATGGGCAACCTCTGTAGATGAAGCAAAGAAGAAAAGTTAGGAACCATGATTCATGAATATCTGAAGGCAAATGATTCCATTTCCACCTTCAATTTAATACAAGAGAACACTCGAAAAATGCTTTTTTCTCGGCATGAGTTATGTTGTCTAATTAAGATGTTAAATTACTTCCTCGGTAATGACTAATGTCCCAGCACAGTTGTCTTGACAAGCCCTCGACAACCTTTGCGGTTATGCATAAACAATAATAAAAACTTTAAAGAGCAATTTTTTGAATAGCTCTTCAGGTCGTTGACCACCACAATCCCTGAGGACGGTTGCTGTAAGTCTATCGGTTACAAAGCAAATAGCAAAACATCAAAAATTCGTAATAAGTTATGAAAACCAATTGAAATTAGGGCCAATTAGGAACTGCCAAACTTTCTATACTTTTATCTTTTGAATCGTAAACTGTTTTAAATGTATTTACATAGGAGTATTGCTAAACCTTTATTTACTGTTATATTATCAAAATTTTAATAGTTTTAGTCGTTTAGTATTAGTGTAGATTTTTGTAATGCGCAGTTGAAAATTCCATATTGATAATTGCACAATAGAAAAAATATAACAACCTATTATGAAAACTAAAGTTTATAATTCTCGGCCGAGTGATTTTCTACAAACAACACCTCACATTAGATTTAGTACAGAGAAAATATAACTCTCAGGGTCAAAGATTTGGAAAATAATTTCAACTGACTTTTGCTCGAGGCATTTGGAAGTATTTTCGATCTAACAGAAGAAATTCAGTCGAGCTGTTCTGTGTCAGTTTGAAAGAGAGATATTCTCGGCATTGCCATGTCCTCGTCTTTGCTTGGCCGATTGCTCAAGTAAACTCCTGGTATATCAGCCCTTTGCTGAGTTTGCTCTCAATAAGTCAATGTATCGAGTGTCGGAATTGTAATGCAGATATTTTCATTGTGGCGTTTGTAATCGTGATCTTCAAAAGCGCCCAACAGCTTTTGATATCAGGCGGGGGTGGTTAGTGAGTTGCGGGAAGGAACTGAAAGTGGCTGGAAGATGACTCTACAGAGAAAATAGTGTCACGTCTTGATGGGGGCAGAGCGTCGATACACCGACGCAGCGGCGCTCTGCAAAAAGATCAACTTCACAACAACAAAATACGCGAAAAATATTGAATGACACCCGCCGGTGACGTTGAGAGTAAGCAAAAGAGATTGGGAACTAGTGCCAATGATTGATGGACGGGCCAGAAACGAAACTGGAAATAACGAATCACAGACTATACTATGATGTCGCTGAAATAAAAAGGCAAATGAATAACTGATCATCAGTAGGATACCTAGAATGTCTGCAATTCTACAATTGGTTTCGGCTCCATTCAAAAGGAGAGTTAAATTACATTAGATTACAGTTCCTCCTTTTTATCTTTAGCACCCTCTCTGATCCCTGGTAACTGCTCGTCACTACACCAGCCAACCTTTTTCCTCTGCCGCAATCACCTTATATCGAGCACTTCCAGATTCAAAACTCGAAAGTTACCTGAAGTCGAAACTAGTGCTGAGTTGTGCAATACATTTGCCGTATTTTCTCGCACAGCCCAGCACTAGCCTCGACTTCAAGTCTCAGCTGAAGTTCATCGTTTGTTCAAATGTGTTCAGTCTGTTCCGACGAAGGGCTAAGACTCGAAACGTCAACTACACACCAAATCCCGCAGGCGAATAACATACCATATCAGCCTTAGTTGATCAAACTCGTATTCACCTTACTCGCCGAAGCAGAAAAAATATTTTGTTTTAAAACTAGTCTTCCTGTGTTCAAAATATTTAAACACGGTCAGGATTTCGAATTCCTTGAAACTGAATAAGCGACCCAATAACGCTGGCTGCCGGAAAACTGAACTTATTTGGTTACAATACATATACCGAATGGCTCAGTGAGACAGCATGCTGTTATCAAGGGGAGATTAAATCTTCAAAAAACACGCATCTACAGCGAAAACTTTAAGCAACAATCCATTTACTAGCTAGGCAAGCTTCTATTGTTTTGCGGTATTTCGCTTTCCACATATTAGCATGTTCAGATTTTCACACTCAAAATACATCAACCTATACACGTTTTTGAAAAAAAATTAGCAATAAAATTTTGTTTCAAAACGACGTTTCTTTAGTGCTACAAGATTTCATCCAATCGTGAGAGTACAAAACAATACTGAAGAAAGGTTTCAAAATATTTATGTTCGACAGATGGAAGTTTTGTTGCATTAATTTCCGGAAGAGTTTTAACCAAAAAAGAAAGAACTAGAATTAAATAAATCTACTTGCTGGTGAAGTCGATTTTTTTGTTTAAACCGACGAGGTGAGTTATTTAAACAATATCGCAATGATCAACACCTTTTTGCATTCCTTGCCGTTGGTCTAGTCCTTACTCGGAGCATTACTTAAACTATAATTATGTGATTATGGTTCAGTTTTTATACATACACTGATACAGGTCATACAGGAAAAATCTCGATTTAGAATTTTTGCCAAATTACCCACCATGCCCGGCTAGCTCAGTAACCACGCACGTGACCCATAAGCCGATATCTTAAAAACATTTAGCCTTCGTCGTAGACAGCCTAAACGTTGGTATAGTTTCCTGACAGCTTTGGGCAGTCTGCGCGCAGGCTAAAAACATTGTGCTGTTGCAAAATATATGCCCTGACAGGTACAAGCACTTGTAGTTTCAAATTCATTTGCTTCTATTGTTGTGATGGACTCATATTGTTTGTTTCTTAGAAATCTGTTCCGACTCCACTGCTATTTGTTCAACTTCCGCACTTTCACTGCCGGGCACCCCATTAATAACAACGACAATCGTGCATTAATTTCTTCCGTAAATATCCACCACGTGCCACAGACGATATATATATCTGTGAGTTTTCCACGCATGGAGAGACGGTCACTGATTCTACAAGTGCTGCTTGAACAAATCGCGACAAGTCTCCGATATAGTGCTTGTGTGTGCTATGCACAGAGTGAGCAGGAATAAACTTCTAAACACCACCATAAATCACCAAAAGCATTGTTGATAGAACCTACTGATTGTAAAACTTAACAAATTTAAAAATGGGTTACAAAGCTGCTTTGTTTTATGATGAGCAAACTGTGGCCCTTCAAACTCTTGTGTTCAGTTACGCGTCAGCCAAAACGTTTCTACCGATTAGTTTTCATATGATTCCAATACCTTTCGCGTTTTGCGAACGCTCAAAGGCCAACGAAAAACAAAAACATAAAACGAGTTCACGCCCGGTTCATATGAACCAGTTACTGCAGTTGGCTCTATTGATACCCATACACCGAAAATACTTATGATTGTTGTTGTTTTCACTGTATCACATTATTCGAAAAATCAGACGATTCAATATGTGCTACCTTCAACATGATTAGTGTCGAGACGGTTTCATATCTTATCTATCTCTTACTCTTGGATTGTGTGTTTTCTTGCGTGAAGTCAGTAGCCGCTTCTCGCCTGTTACTTAATAGACCTTTATACAAACTGCTTCTTTCAAATCCAAGAGATTTTATATTTTAATAACTTGTATCCCAAAGAGCTTATAATTACACGACAAAAGGGAAAGCCGCACAATGAAATATCAGCCACTGAATCATTCTCACGCTAGACAAGCCCTAGCTCTGTTCGCACCCCATAGAAAGACTTGCAATTCGTTCTATTGCACTTGACGCCTAATCGAGTGCCGAAATATCTATGATACTGTCACTTCTTTGGCTTATGGATTAAACGTCTCGTTAACTGAAAGTTTTAAAAACTGTTTGAATAACTTCAATAAACTTTAGAATTTTTCACTCATGGTTTTGCCTTTCACGACTGACCAGTTCCACACATGCAACACTCACTATCGAAGCCCGAAATCACAAAACTTTCATCCTTTTCATAATAATGTTATAGAGGTCTCAGTTGCATACAAGGATATATTTTCACTTGAACTATGTTATGAAAATAATATGCACAATTAACACTACGAATTCCCAAATCGATCAGTTTGACTGGCGTTCGGAATTTCTTCATCAACTTAACTTTTTCGAAATTTAACAGTCAATACCTACCGTGGAGCTCATATCGGATGTTGTGTCCTTCTATAGTTGGGTCGAGGTTTGATCTGGTAATGGTAAGCCGTAAAACGCTCACAATGACGAAATGAGCAACAATTCCATTGAGAAGGAGAAGCGTTCTGTCATAGCGTGTCCTTTGCCTTAAGAGGAACACAACTGTTTTGCATAACAACTGCTAATCTAATACAGATTGCTTGGAGTTGCCACTATTGGTTCGATTTTTAACTGACATCGACAGTACAAAAATTGAATGGTTGGCTTATTTTCTGATATGCATTCCTCCCACTGGTTGTATTTTGCAGCAAAAACAAAAAGAGTGATCAAGTTTGTCGCATTACCAGATCAATCAATCATTCTGCAAACCAGTGAATTCGCTATTTAAAAGCTTGTAACCTTTGTAGAATCAGTAGATGTCTAAAATCTTTCAAGCCGATAAAAAGAGTAAATATACGCATTTCTAAAGACAGACAAGCAAAGACAAAACACTGCACCTCAGGACACAAAACAAATGGAATTTCCATCTGCAACGAGATTTCTTCTCGAACTGATCCGAGACACGAAAGTTCTTCAATCTTCCTTCCATAATTGCTTTTAGTTGGAGTATCTAGTGTTTAAGTAGTTTCTCACTCTAAGTTCAGTTTTTACAAGGTTTTTCTTTCATGATTCTGGCAATTATCAAGGCTTTTCTTGTGACATCTAAAATCCCTTGCTATATTTTGTTGATTACTATATGTTAAAACATTCTCCTCGTGAATTCTTACAGAACAGGTAGTGTTGTCGCTTTCACCTTGCTTGCGTGCTATGTAAATTACGCTTCTATGTTTGTTTTGCTAAAAGGAGATTCCTTGGTAAGCGTTGAACAGTAGATAAAAGGATCGATAAAAAGAACTTTGCCTCAAAAGAATTAGAAGATCCAAAGTGATACACAATTTTCGTTGAAATTCGATTTTCTAAATGTGAGAAATTGGCAATTAGTAAGCCGCACTGGTTATGTCTTTGGATTCTTGAAAGAAGTCCCAACATGTTTAAGACACACTTTAGCGTTGTGTTTCTTGGAAAATGCATCCATTGTTAGCTGTCAATGTATAACTATAATTCTACGTCGCGTACTTTTCAAGTCGTGCAAAACGTTAGATGAGA
>JAOBRH010780201.1:0-14429 GCA_027575125.1 Umimayanthus parasiticus | reverse complement strand
CGAAAACAGATACATGTTTTAAAATAACTGAATTCATGTTTCACAATCATATTCAAACAAATGATAAAGTACAGCCAATTCCGTTCGCTAAAAATTAAAACATATCTAAACATCACATTGGAAGGAAGGTTGTCCAGTTTTCATATACTTTTAATCTGCAAAAGTGTTTGATTAAGGAATGAAACACAGGAGGCTTCACTATTTGGCGACATTGAAGACATTTCTAAAATTACTGGGATCAACACCGCCGGCAAGCGCATGCATATATGATAAACAGAAATCAATATATTGACTGGAATTTCTCATTTATTGCAGAGCCGAGCTGAATTTATCAACCGCAAACGATGAATAACAGAGCATTTAACAATTCCATCAGGGTTGTAAAGGATGTGCATTTCCCATGTATCTGAAAACCATTTCACGCTCTTGTCTAACTTACAACTGGCACTGATTGCCAGTCACATGTAGAATCAAAACAAATATTTTAGTCGCCATCCCAACCTGGACGTTTACAAAGCACAATATTCATTCTTATTAGAAAAAAGGGGTAGGATCAAATAGTTTTGTCATTGGTGTCGAACTATCAAACTGTTTTCACAAAATCTAAAATAAATACGCACGTTTGTGGTTACACGCTTGATTTAACACATCTTGTCTGTCCAGCACTTCAGTCACGTTATTTGATAATTGATTACACAAAAATATTGTTGCAAATTCTTTCCTGCAAAAATAGAAATGCTTTATGAATATAGCCTGTGCTGCAGCCAGACATGTCAATTTTTTTTTTAAAAATGTCAATATAGTCTGTCTGCGTAACGGCTCCAGAAAGCGTGTTCACGGTGCCATCAGTCATTGTGGTCTGCGGTCGTCCGCGTGACTGTCCACATGACTTTTCTCCTGCTTTCTCATTGAAAACAAAATGGCAGCGAGTGAAAGCTGTGACAAGGCAATTCAATATTGAAAATCTCCTTGAAGAACAGCAGAAATCTTTGCGGGAGTTCTTAGGAGGGCATAACATCTTTGGAAATTTACCGACAGGCTTCGGGTAATAAGTCGCTAATTTTTCAGTGCTTGCCACGACTACGAAGCTCAAGCGTTGTGGTTTGGCAGGATGACAGGCCTGCACAGCTTCACTTATGGTGTACTAAAATTACCATCCCTGATTTGTGCTAGTACAAGTGTCTTAAAGTTTCAGTAGCTCTAACGAGACTCTAGTGTGTTTTCTTGTACAGTTTTATCCCCTTTTGGATGAGATTTTTACCAGTGGTCTTCTCAAGGTGAACCGAGCACGCATTACAGTAAAATGGCAAATCAGACATCGAACTGAAAAGGAGTAATCAACATGAATATTCAAACATCAGGTCAGTAGGTCGGCCCCACCATCAGAGCGCGAAATCAAATTACACTTGTTTTTATTATAAACATGTGACTGTAGCATGATCATAATTTTTGGCCAATCAAAAGTTGCGTATCAAACTAATCCAAAGTAACCAATCAGAAATGGTTTCTTATTTTCATGAAAATTTGAACAAGCGAATTCGAGTTGTTGCGCAGACTGTGTACACGGATGTTTACAACTGTCTGCAAAGCAGGCTATATGAATATTGCACAAATATATTTTTGTTTCAAAGTCACGTTAATTTCAAAATACTGACACACTTTTTAAATGCAAACTTTGAAAAATCCCTATAGATGCAGGGTTTGCCCTAAAGACAATCAAAGCCAATGCAAAAAATTGGAGATTTTTTTTTATTTTCCTTTTTTTCCCGACCGACCGACCCTTCAGATTTTGAAAAAAATCCGTGCTCCTGGAAATTAAATTGGTCTGGCCTTACTATCTGGAAACTAATCAAATTTTTGGACTGACTTTCTAAAGTTTGAGCACTAAATTGATTGAATTCTTGGAAATATTCATTGTGTGTGTGAGGTTGGCACAGTTGGTAAGATCTCTGACTGCCAACCAGAAGGTCAGGCCTCCATTTAAACCAGCCATGCTGAACTGGACACGCCTGTTTAAATATCGTAAATAAATAAATAAATAAAAAGGTCCCAGGTCCAATCCCGGCCTGGTCGAGGGTTGAACTTTGGGTGACCTTCTTTTGCCACACTGTTTGTTGATTCCACAGGGACGTTAAGCCGTTGGTCTAGTCTCTCAATGCTCTATCGGGGGACATAAAAAAAACCACACACTTGTTGCTAAGAGTAGGCTAATGCTGGTGTTGTGAACTATCACCTCCTCCCCTAAGAAGGGCCTGCTGTAACTGGGGAAACCTGTAGCAGTGTCCCTCTCACAACAGGGAAAATGCTAAAATAAATAAATATTTTTTAAAACACCATTAATCCTTAAGGTCTGGGCCTTTTGATGCAAAAGTAAAACCAATGTTTATAAGGCAACAGGGGAAGGGGGGAGGGGGGGTATTTACAGTAGCTTACATGTACAACCAGCTTTCGCTTTGCTAATTAATTTCCATGACAACAATCAGGTTTTAGCTCTGAATTACCGTAAAATCCCACTTTAAGCCCCCCCGGATATAAGCCCATTCATTTGCCAACGAACATATTATTCGGGATATAAGCCACCCTGTTTATAAGCCCATCCACTGTATAAGTGCATTCCTTAAAGCGTCTCTTTTTAAACATCAAAGTTCCAGTTGCTTCAGTCGCATAAGTCGGTTTTGAAATAAATTCTCTGTTTATTGTGACACACAAGAAATGTATTGTAAATGTAACTCAAAATGCAATCATGGTATGTTATCTATAATTCTATTCTCAGATACATTTTATCTCGTCATTCCGAAACATTTTTTATCCCGCTTATAATCCCTCCCCCCCATTTATAAGCCCACCCAAAACCCCTTAATATGAAGTTAATATATAAGCCCAGGGCTTTAAAGTGGGATTTTACGGTTTTGCTATAGCAGCAGTAATTGGACAAATGTTCAAATGAGCGAAATACCCATATCTCCTCAACACAGTTCTACAAGAAAATAGAAGGAGGGTGGTAATAGGGAGTTCCAAGCAAAATGCATTTCATGGGGATCACCTCGGTATGGATTTTTTGGATTAAATGAGAATGATTTGACCCACTGAATTGCACTTATCCCTTCGCCATCCATCTACAACTATCTCTATTTGTATAAATGACAGGACCATACATAGATCTATTATTTTGAATAATAACATATGAAATGATGTTTCCACAGTTTTGAAGAAATATTTCCTAAAAATTTAGTGGAAAACTTTTTGCTTGAGTGCAGGAGGAGTGTATTGCCCTGCATGCCTACAAATAAGTACTGCATCAAGACTAATGTTGTTTTGTAGAACTCTAAGTCTGTTCTAAATTACATTAAATGCACCACAGAACAGGTACCTTTATTTTGTTTTAGTGAGTCTTGCATTTTCTTTCTGTAGTCACCAAAGAGTGAGAACATAACTTGCCTCTTTTTTGGCTGCAAAAAAAAGGCTGTTGTGGTTTGAGTGACCGTCCGGGTTAGTAGTGTAGTCCTGAGAAGGACTGTTGTTGGTGTTGACTGACGTTTCGACAACCTGAGTGAAAGCCATCATCATAGGCAAAAAAAGGCTATTGTTATTAGATTCAATCCTTTTGTGATCGATACACAAGTTGAGAATGCTTTCATTTGCTCAAAGGCAACTACTTTACTTTATGGTGTGTAAATCAAGACTTTAATCTTGAGGATATTGCAAAGAATATGCCCCCAAGGTACATTTTGAGACACGAGGGGCATATTCTTCACAAGAGGCTATTTACCCAATGAAGTGAAGAATGTGTCCCACAAGTTTTACTTACAAGTGATTTTTAAATTGATAAATACAGTACTTTCATGATAAAAAACATCAGTTGGCAGAGCTTCCAATCTCATGGTTTCACATTTCAGGTGTCATCTCACAGTATCACGGTTTAACTGCTAAATCTCATGGTGAGCCGAAATGATTCAGAAGTGATCAAATTCAGTCCGAAATCAAGCCTATCAATGGTACTTTCTGTACTTGCTTGGCAGTTGTATTTGTGTAGGAGCATTGTGGCAGCTCAGTCCCCTAGGCAAAATTTTGATTAATCATACTCTTGATAGCAGAACGAAGCAGTGATGAGAAACTACTCACAAACTCTAAGAAGGCAACCAAAGCATACAATGATGAACAAAACTGAGTAGTTTGAACATTGTTGGTACTGTTAGTGTTGTATTTTCTTCATTTTGGGGCTTTTATATAAATTTCAAGGTTTGAGACCCAAATCTCAAGGCATTTTCCAATTCATTTTCCAAACCTCAGTTTGGGAGTTTCAGAGGTATGAGTTGGATCTAGGAAAAATACATGACCATGAAAGTTTTAATAAATGGATCAAAATCGTTCAATCAGAATGAAGGTAAAATAGAAATCATTCCTTGTTCTCCAAATGCCCAAAATAAAACAAAACAGTTTTTGTGCTACATGACTATGCATGCCGTCGTTCTCTAAATGACCAGAATAAAACAAGTGCAGAGTTTGTTTATATTTTCAAGCTGCAAATTAAACTGCATTTGCTATGACTACGCACCATTCTCTAAATACTCCAAATAAATCAATAAATCAAGCACAAATTTGTCTAATTCATTGTTATTCAGTTACTTGTGGGCTGTATTCTTCACTTGTATGAAAATAAATATTCTCCAGAGACACAACATCCCTTTAAGACCCAAAAATTGACCCCCAAAATCAATCTCAACCTATAAATTGAGGTTGATAATAATTTTCAAGTTTTTAATTGTGTACATCAGCTTTCTCAACATAACGTGAAAAATAATGGCACCAACTGTTATTATTGCTCTGACTGATTTAATTTCATAATAAACAAATAAAATGAAGATAACCCAACACTGAGAAAAAAACTTACTAGATGTGAGTGGACTGCTTTAAAGACTTTGCTATATGATGTCAGAAACAAGTTCAGTGAAATTGAGAAATTCAAGTCCAACAAAATAAATATGCCTCTTTATTTTGTAAAATACCTGTAAAATTAGCAGGACTACCATACACAGTACAGCAATGTAGAAAAACCTAATATTATTATATATTGACTTGTAAATGAACCTACCAAAGGTGTCTTGGATGACCTCAAACTCTTTAGGTGTCGGTTTGCCTGCTGTGCTGCAAAGAGAACTTGTTTAAACGTTAACATTTGTGTAACATGCACTGTCTACACGTTTATTGTCACGGTGAATAAACTGGATGATCAACCCAAACAATAAAGAGAGGGGATAACCAGTAAAGTTTACATAGTGAATTAATTTGGTAAGTTGAAATGCTGTATAAATATCAATACCAAGGTATTCCTTTTATGTGATAAACCTATAAACATTCCCAAGTTAACAACTGGCTATTTTATTCTTAATTAAGCACTTGAAACAAACCTGGTGCAAGAAACAGATTTAAAAGGCATAATGCTATGAAACTTTTCTAGTCTATTTTCAAGAAAACTTAAGCCTCTCTCTCAGGAGGGGGGGGGGGTTGTTGCAACCCCCCCTTTTAGTTTTTCTTTTGTGCCATTCTTGCTCTTTTGCTACTAAGGTCATTGCTAGTCTTCAGAACTATGATAACTTTTTACACCTAAGTACACTGTACAGAGGTATATTTAATTACCTTGCTTCTTGTCTGGTTTCTGTGTCAGTAAGCCCAGCTCAAGCTGCTCAATACACCAATCCAACTCTCGTTGAAATTTCTCAAACGGACTCTGAATATAATAGCAACTGTGATGAGCATGTAGTTTTCAAGGCTGGGGTAAAATTTGAACGTCTTGTGGATGCCACCTGCCCCCACCCCTCACCGTGCACTCCTAAGAAAAATAGCCAAGTGGGGTCCCTGGAGCATTCCCAAATCTAAAAAAGCACTTCTTTTAGTCCAAATTCAGGGTTTTTGGAGATTTATTGCACAGTCTTTAAGCCAACAGAAAGAATCTACCTAGGGTGTATGTCTGAAACCCAGGGTCGGGATTCCCAGAAAAATATGACGAGGAGGTCTGAAAGTTGAGCTGAACCCTAAACCTTAAAAAATACTGATTTTAGGCTAATTTGGTACCCTAAAATAATACATACATATAAAACATGGTACCCTAAGAAATACAGTGTTTTTCCTTTTGAAACAGACATATATTCCAGATAATTATAGCTATATTATTCATCATTCACAGCATCACACATTTCACATTCATGTCGTTAATTTATGTTTCATATAATTTTACAGATATACTTCACAATAAATGCAACAGTCACACGTTTTACCAACGTTTTCAAAGCAATTCTTTTAGTGAAAAGCACAAAGTGCCCCCAGAACTGCCATGACATATTCATGCCCTAAAAAAATACACAGGCTCAAAAATGACACTCTAAAGCCATACACAGCTTCCAAAAATGATATCCTCAAACTTTCGGAGCCCCGTCCCCCTCCCCCGTGATATTTTTCCGGGAGTCCCGACACTGGGGTCTGAAATTCTATCCGGGGAGGGGGCAAAAATGACTCACACAGTAGGAGGTGAGGCGAAAATATGCAATGACATGGACAATCTAGTTCATAATTAACATAAATATTAAATAATACTGAAGAGACACAGTTTGAATGATATTATGATATACTACAGTCACACTCAGTATGAGTCATACTCATTAATGATTAAAGCATGAAATCAGACATGCCCACACGACACGTAGAAACAAAAAATTGGAAGCAACACAGAATGACAAGAAATATCTTTCTTTACTTCACTGATTTCTTGAACAAATGATCTAACATTATTTGGTTCCACTTTTTGGCCAGCCTGAGCTTCCCTCGTTCCATCAGGCAGTTCAGATGTTTCTGCGGTCTGGAAAGAACGCAAAATAATATATTTAGAGCTATATGTTGCATAAATAAACCGTTTACAAACTCGGTATATACCTTTTCTTTCTGTGCTTGCTTTTTACGTTTCGCAGCCTCTTTTTTCTTCCTATTTTTCTTCTGTTTAGCCGTGACTTCTTCTTCTTCGTTCTCCCCCTCGTTGTCCGCCATCTTGAATTTCTGCATACAGCCATTGAGAGTCACAGCCGTCTAACCAATGAGAACACATAATCGTCCAGCTGTGTCCAATCACATTGCAGTAATCAAGCCAATCATAAGTCACAATTTTCTCATTAGCCAATGAAATCTTTTATTTTGAATCAAGCAAAAAACGCGCGAAGCCAATATCATAACATTGATTACGTCGTTTGTTTATGTTTTGGTGAAGACGCAGCAAAAATGGCTTCCGTTTCGGTAGCGGTCAATTTTTTTGAGAACTTTCAATACTATGTGTCTCAAAACTACCACGATTTGCACGGAGAATGTGAGGACTGCCAAGCTACAGTTCCGGAATGGGAGCTTGAACAATGTCAGTTGGGCTTTTGTGGCAGATTTTTTTGCCGATCCTGTGGTTTTCGATGTGAGAGGTGTGAGAATTTGAGGGACCCGCGGTCGGTCTGTTTGTGTACGTTTCACGCGAGATCAGTTCGTCCAATTTGTACGGGCTGTCGCAAGAGATTCTGCGACTTGTGTACGACTGTAACTTTGAAGCAGGTAACTTTTGCTAATACTATAAAATCAGAATAACGCAAATACTCATCAATGTTGCCATGTCGTTTACCCGGCGTTTACGTGTCAATATCAATATGATTTTCTTTGTTGAATGTTGTGGCATAAGAATCACTATCAGCAGAAAATGTGGATTGAGTTTAAAATCATGAAACTCATCTCGTTTTATTCAGTGTTTTAAATATAAATAAACGCAATATTTTTTAAAGTGTGAGGGAGTCGGATAACAAAAATCCAGAAAAAACTTTCGCGGTCTTCATACTCGATCGACGACCGTTATGAATTATTTATTCCTGTTGTTTAGCGCCCTCACTAGCGCCTGGTGCTTGCCACCGGTCAGTGAAAAGTCAGGGAATTTTTTTTCAAGTTCAGAGAAAAATCGGGGAATTTTATATCTGGTCAGGGAAGTTCGAACATCTTGCTTTAAATAAGTCAGCGAAAAATCAAGAAATTTTATTATTGGGCTCTCATATAAGCTTTCACACTACATGTAATTTATATTTATATATAAATTAATTAAATAATATTTTTGACTTATAATTTGAATATGACGTCAAACTTTATCTAAGAAAAATAATTCAATTTTTATTTATTCCAGCTGCCACAGACCTTGCTGCATTAATTAAATCTCAGAAGACTAGAGATTTGTTAAACCAAAATAGACTGAACTAGATTTAAGTATATGTTTAGTTGGTAAAGAAATTTGTAGTACATTTTCATGTTTTAGTCAACAAGGTGAAAAGTTTAACGTTAAACAATATCACATTCAGCACCTTTGACACCTTTCTGCTTTCCTTGCCACTGGCCGGCCTGCCTAGTTCTTACTTGGAACAGTACTTTTAACAGTACTTTTAATTAAAATTCAAATAATTTAATTGGGATGGTAACTGACAATATCACTAAATGTCTTTGCAGTGTCATTCATGCCTGGGTCACTACTGCAGTAATTGTCAACAGACAGTCGAATTATCTATATCAAGAACTGGCACTTGTAACAAGTGTGATACAAAAGTGATGAGAACCTTGCAGGACATCTGCCGTACCAACATCAGGAAGTTGTTGCTGCATGCCAAACCTACTGGGTCACATGGTTTGAACACTTTTGATATCGACAGAGATGTTGAGGAACTTCCAATTCCTAGTATTGTAAAGAACTTTGTCTGCTACAGATGACTTAATGCTACTTGTAGACTGCAACAGCACTTCAATTTTGGTATATAAATAATTTAGAACTTTAATTTATGATTCAAGATTACAAATTGACAAAATAATATGATAAATCTTAGAAAAACTATATGAAGTATAATTTTTATTTCCAAAATCAGTATAGAGAAAGAAGTGATATTATATGGTTTTAATATCCCTTTAGAATCCATCACTTGGTACAAATGAAGTGTTTGGTGATGATATAGCAAACCTGCCAAACGCCCCGATTTTATCAGGACAATCCTGATACTGGTTAAAATGTTTTTAGGGCCATCCCAATAAAATGTTTCGTTTCCCATCGCCCTCCACCTCGAAAGTTTGGTTCGGTCGGTCGGATAAAAAAAAATAATCAAAAAATAATACAATTCCTTTAAATTGAATACTTTTTTTATTCTCACTGAAATTTCCAAAAATATGGGTCGGTTATGTTTTCTTTAAATGGTACTTTGAAAAAAAGTGGGTCGGTCGGCTGATGGGAAATGAAACAATTTATTGGGATGGCCTAATCTGTTTCTGAATTAATATTTAAGACATTTTTTATAAATCAGTATTTTTCTTGTTCTGCAAATTGATAAGTACAATCGATTATGTCCAATGAGCCCGTGGGGTTTGAAGAAACGTTAATGGTCTGCAGAGGGGAAGGAGGGAGACCCAGGGACTCCACTCACATATGTTAATGACGGGGAGGTCCGAGTGATTTTTTTGGGTCTGAAATTTTGGCAAAAGTAAGTTTTTTGGTTCTATGAAAGATGCCTGAATTTTTTGGGTCGCGAAGAAAAATAGAAAAATTTTTAGGGAGTTCATCTGGCCGAAGGGAAGTTTACTGGTCCTAGTACCAGTGAACCACGGGGGTTCATTTGTTATTGAGCTCTGTCTAAAGGGGAGTTTATCGGTCCTAGTACCAGTAAACCCCGGGGGTTCATTTATTAGGGGCTTCAACTGTCTGAAAAGGAGTTTACCAGACTTAGTACAAGTGAACCCCGGGGGTTCATTTGTTAAGGGGTACATCTCTCCGAAGGGGAGTTTATCGTCCCTACTACCAGTGAACCCCGAGAGTTCATTTGTTAAAGGGTTCATCTGTCCGAAGGGGAGATTACAGGTCCTAGTACCAGTGAACCCCGAGGGTTCATTTGTTAGGGGGCTCATCTGTTCGAAGGGGAATTTACCGGTCTTAGTACCATTGAACCCGGAGGGTTCATTTGTTAAGGGGTTCATCTGTCCCAAGGGGAGTTTACTGGTCCTAGTACCAGTGAGCCCTGTGGGTTCACTTGTTAGGGAGATTATCTGTCCGAAAAAAAGTTTAGCGGTCATAGTACCAGTGAACCCCGGGGGTTCAATTGTTAGGGGGTTCATCTGTCCAAAGGGGAGCTTACGGATCCTAGTACCAGTGAGCCCCGGGGGTTCATTTGTTAGGGAGTTCTTCTGTACGAAGGGGAACTTACCAGTCCTTGTACCATTTATACCCGGGGGCTCATTTGTTAGAAGGTTCATCTGTCCGAAAGGAAGTTTATCGGTCCTAGCACCAGGTATACCCGGGGGCTCGTTTGTTAGGGGGTTCATCTGACCGAAAAGGAGTTTACCGATCCTAGTACCAGTGAACCCCGGGAGTTCATTTGTTTGGGGGTTCATCTTTCCAAAGGGGATGTTTACCGATCCTTGTACCAGTGAACCCCGGGGGTTCATTTGTTAGTGGGTTCATTTGGCCGAAGTGGAGTTTATCTGTCCTAGTTCCAGTGAGCTCTAGGGGCCCATTTGTTAGGAGGTTCATCTGTCTGAAAAGGAGTTTACCGGTCCTAATACCAGTGAATTCCGGGGGTTCATTTTTTGGGGGCCGGTTCACTTGTCCGAGGTGGAGTTTACCGGTCCTAGTACAAGTGAACACCAGGGGTTCATTTGTTAGGGGGTTCATCTGTCCGAAGGGGAGTTTACCAGTCCTAATACCAGTGAACCCCGGGGTTTTTTATTTGTTAGGGAGTTCATCTGTTCGAAAAAGAGTTTACCGGTCCTAATAACAGTGAACCCCAGGGGTTCATTTTTTAGGGAGTGCATCTGTCCGAAGGGGAGTTTACCGGTCCTAGTACCAGTGAGCCCCAGGGGTTCATTTGTTAGGGGGTTCATCTATCCGAAGGGGAGTTTACTGGTCTTAATACCAGTGATCCCCGTGGGTTCATTTGTTAAAGGGTTCACATTTCCGAAGAGGAGCTTACCGAATCTAGTTCCAGTGAACCCCGGGGGTTCATTTGTTAGGGAGTTCATCTGTACAAAGGGAAGTTTACCAGTCCTAGTACCAGTGAACCCGGGGGTTCAATTGTTAATGGGTTCATCTGTCCGAAGAGGAGTTTACCGATTCTAATACAAGTGAATCCAGGGGCTCATTTGTTAGGGGGTTCATCTGTCCGAAAAGGAGTTTATCAGTCATAGTACCAGTGAACCCTGGGGGTTCATTTGTTAGGTTTGTCTGTCCGAAGGGGAGTTTACCGGTCATAGTACCAGTGAGCCCTGGGGGTTAATTTGGTAGGGGTTTCATCTGTCTGAAGGGAGTTCATCCGTCCTAGTACCAGTAAACCAAGGGGGCTCATTTGATAGGGGGTTCACATGTCCGAAAGGGAGTTTACTGGTCCTAGTACCAGTGAACCCCAGGGGTTCATTGTTAGAGGTTTCATCCGTCCGAAGGGGAGTTTACCGTTCCTATTACGAGTAAACCCCGGGGGTTCATTTTTTAGGGAGTTCATCTGTCTGAAGGGGTGTTTACCAGTCTTAGTACCAGTGAAACCCAGGGGTTCATTTGTTAGGGGGTTCATCTGTCTGAAGGGAAGTTTACTGGTCCTAGTACAAGTGAATCCCGGGGGTTCATTTGTTAGGGGGCTCACATGTCCGAAGGGGAGTTTACCGGTCTTAGTACCAGTGAACCCCGGGTGCTCATTTGTTAGGGAGTTCATCTGTAGGAAAAGGAGTTTACCGGTCCTAATACCAGTGAACCCTGGGGGCTCATTTGTTAGGGAGTTCATCTGTCCGAAAGGGAGTTTACCAGTCCTAGTACCAGTGAACCCCGGGGTTCATTTGTTAGGGAGTTCATCTGTCCGAAAGGGAGTTTACCGGTCCTTGTTCCAGTGAACCCCGGGGGCTTATTTGTTAGGGAGTTCTTCTGTCCAAAGGGGAGTTTACGGGTTGTAGTGCCAGTGAACCCCAGGGGTTCTTTTGTTAGGGGGTTCATCTGTGCGAAGGGGAGTTTACTAGTCTTAGTACCAGTGAGCCCCGGGGGTTCATTTATTAGGGACTTCATCTGTCTAAAGGGGAGTTTACCAGTCCTAGTGCTAGTGAACCCAGGGGGCTCATTTGTTAGGGAGTTCATCTGTCCGAAAGGGAGTTTACCGTTCCTAGTACCAGTGAACCCTGGGGGCTCATTTGTTAGGGAGTTCTTCTGTCCGAAGGGGAGTTTACGGGTCGTAGTGCCAGTGAACCCCGGGGGTTCTTTTTTTAGGGTGTTCATCTGTGTGAATGGGAGTTTACCGGTCCTAGTACCAGTGAACCCCGGGGGTTTATTTGTTAGGGGGTTCATCTGTCCGAAGGGGAGTTTACCGGTCCTAGTACCAGTGAACCCCGGGGGTCCATTTGTTAGGGAGTTCATCTCCTGTGCTGTGACACTAGTCTAAGATTTTGAGCTCGAAATGTGGCAAGTGGAACATTCCTTGTCAGTGGTGTCAGCTTTTGAGTCTTAAAAGATTTATTTATGGTTTCACGGGTAAGGAAACGCAGCATTGTTCTAGACCACTTTCATAGTACGCTCCAGTGACCATAAACAAAAACTTTGAGTCGAGGCCAGAGGGGTGAAAATACAGCAAATGTATGAAAACTTGGAGCTTGACCTCGACTTGAAGTTATAGTTTATGGTCACTGGAGCGTATTATGAATTGAATGTGGTCTGTAAAGGAGGGTTTTCTACGCAGCACTTGTAATCTTTTAGCACAAATATTTGTTGCTTGATTTTGCGTGCTGACTCGTAACTGACAACAATGAAGACGACGAATGACGCATTTCTCCATAATTTAATATTCAAAGTGACAAAAATATATGTTTCAATTAATCTTTAAAATATTTTGTTTCTCTCTTGCAACAAAAGTCCTCACTTTCTAACTTAAGCTCTTTCAATTAAATTTTTTGATACTATATTCCATACTTGTAATTTTAAAAAATATCACTAATTTACAGTCTATATATCTAAACGCATGTATGTATAGTTGGTAAGTATTCAATAGTAGCTTTTTTAGGATGCGTTGGTTTAAAAGTTGGAATGGCTGTTTTTATACTTGAGACGGATAATCCGTCCAGACGAATTGTCCGTCTGCTATTCTACGTTTCCAGTATAAATACGGGGCGAACTACGACAAGTACTGAAAGTGCGTCAGAAGAAGCATCTAAGACCCCGTCCACATGTAGCCGGGTATTTTCGAAAACGGAGACTTTTTCCTTCGAATACGGTTACCGTCCACACGTAACTGGCGTTTTCGGGCACCGAAAACGGAGGTTTTCAAATACGCTCTCTAGGGTGGAGATTTTTGAAAACGGAGATTCACCGTATTCGTGTGGACGGGCGAAAACAGAGGTTTTCAAATACGATGAGGTCATACCTAGGTTCCAGGCTTGCTCTTCCTCACATACGATTGGAAAACGCTACGTGTGGACGCAGATATTTTTAAATACGGAGGAAAATATCTCCGTTTCTTAAAATACCCGGGTACGTGTGGACGAGGCCTAAGATTATACGTCTTCACAGACGAACAACGGAGATAATTCGTCTGGACGGATAATTCGTCTTCGTGCCCGTATTTATACTCAGCACGAATTATCAGACGCACTAAATACGCTTGGCCAAGTTTGCCCAGACGGATAACCCGTCTCCAGTATAAACATAACCAGTGTTAATTTCATTCGATTGCTAGTTCTCGTTACTTCAGTCCTTTCCTTCGAGGGCTACCTCACGGATGTATATGAAGTTCCAAAATTATGTCAGCTGCTACGATGTTGGCTCTCATTCTCTCTTTCCTTCATTTCCAAGCAATGCTCCATGTACTCTTCAGTCAGATTGTATCGAGTTATCATCCCAACTAGCTGTTGATGAACAGCGAGTGTAAGTTATTGTATTGTGTTATCAACCCAACAAGCTGTTGATGAGCATTGAGTGTGAATTTTGTATACAGCTATTTCAAAAAAAGGTTGTCATAGTCAGTAGTGTGTGTGCGAGGTTGGCACAGTTGATTAGATCTCTGACTACCAACCAGGAGGTCCCAGGTTCAATCCCCGGCCTGGTCGAGGCTTGAACTTTGGGCGACCTTCTTTCGCCACACCGTCCGTGGACAGGGACGTTAAGCCGTTGGTCTAGTCTCTCAACGTTTTATCGGGGGACTTAAAAGAACCCACGCACTTGTCGATAGGAGTAGGCTAATGCCGGTGTTATGGTCAGTGTCCCCAATTAGTGAGGACTGAGTGGCCTTGCTAGAAGACTTGACACTATAATAAAGTGTATTATTATTTATTTATTATTATAGTCGATACTGGAACCGAAAGGAACTGTGGGCTTCAAATAGTAGAAATAATTTGTTACTATTAGCATTGACTTTGCATAATAT
>JAOBRH010777979.1:0-14441 GCA_027575125.1 Umimayanthus parasiticus | reverse complement strand
TTATTATTATTATTATTATTATTATTATTATTATTATTATTATTATTATTATTATTATTATTATTATTATTATTGGACCCGCTATGTAAAATTATGTACAATTTTTGCAAATTGATAATAAATCAACACCTATTCTGATATTTAAACTTCTTTCTCTTGCAAGACCAAAGATCTCAATTTCCCATCGGAACTGTGGCTGGGAATCAGTTTCAAGGGCGTGACCGTTTACAAGCGAGGAGATATCAGGCCTTTGTGTGCCTTCAGTTATGAAAAGTAAGTAGTTCACTGATTATCGAGTTTAAGCAGCTAGTATGGCTCTGTGTTCTGCAGGGGGCAGATACAAAACTATGTTTTATTCTCAAAAGAAAAAAAAACATTGTGTTTGCTAGATGAATAAATAAACATTAAATTTATCCTTGAAGATGGCTTTAAGTTAAAAATGTTTGTTTATCTATTCTTAAAATGTTTTAAAATCGTAACTTTTGTAACTGTAATTGGCGTGTGTTTACATAGGATAACGTCACCAAGTTGGATATAGCTGCTGAACGTGTTGTGTTGTGATAGATTTAAATATTAAATGTTCAAATTTTAATCCTTCAATATCATGTAAGACTTGCATTTTCTGACAGTCCGGGCGCCCACTTACAACAGTGTTGTACATTAATACTGAAGGAATTACCCTGACTAAAACAAACAAAAGTATCATCGTCGCTACTTTCATTCTCCTTCGACTCCAGTCGGACAAAATTGACACATTCTCACTTGTGAAATGTTTGCCTCTTTGCAGCATTCTTTCCTTTGGTGCACCCACTGCTAATGTTTACAAGATTATTGTTGACGGAAGGGACCCAATGAACTTTGAAACCCCCCAGGTGTGTGATTATCCTTTATCTGTCTCTCTCCAACTTGATTCATTTTAAAGATATTACTTAATTATCACAACTATTTTAGAAATAGTGCCATTTTATGTTCCTGGAAATTATTGAATTATGAACTTTATTGTCTTTCTAAAAACTTCTGGAATAATTTTGTATTCCTTGAAACTCCTGGAATTATGTTGTCTACTTTGAAATAGTCTTCCTTTAAACTCTTGGAATTTTATTGTTTTCCCAGAAACTCTTGCAATTTGATTGTCTTCCTTGAAGCTGTTGGAATTTGATTGTCTTCCTGGAAGCTCTTGGAATTTGATTGCCTTCCTTGAAACTCTTGGAATTTGAGTGTTTTCCTTGAAGCTCTAGGAATTTTATTGTCTTCCTTGAAACTACTGGAATTTTAATGTTTTCCTTGAAACTCTTGGAATTATGCTGTCTTTCTTGAAAATCGTGGAATTCTATTGTATTTCTTGAAACCCTTGAAATTTAATTGTCATCCTTGAAACTCTTGGAATTATATGGTTTTTCTGGAAAGTTCTGAGAGTTAATTGTCTTCCTCGAGAGTCCAGAAATAGTCCTGGAAGATACGACTATTCTGGAAAATGCCTTGTTTTTTTCCAATTTCATGTTTAGATTGTTTTATTAGAATTAGAATTTTCGGAAAACTTTCGAAAAGATTTCGGCAATTGTTGGAATTCTTCGGAAATTTTCGGAAACCGTTGCAAGTTGTCTAAGAAGATTGACGATATTTTTAGAGATTTAAGAAAACCTTCAAAAATCACTATCCTCATTAGGATATGCAAATTTACAACTGAGTCTCGGATGTAGTTTTGTATGAATTTACGAGTGGTGTCTTTTCGAGTAAACAATCTTGTCGATACTATAATATTGAGCAACATCACTTTACAGCATGTATAGCTTTACTTTTTGTTGTTACTGATATGTTTTTTGAAAACCATATAACAGTCGCATCCCGATGGCATTTATGTTGTTTTAGTAAGCATTTGTGATAATATTCATAATTTCCAGTGTCCTGCCGTGGAATGCCATTCCCTCGTAATGTTGACTGATGTGTTGGATACTAGAAACCTTTGAATTTGACAACGAGTACGACTTGAGTCGCCTTCTGCTCTGAGAACGAAAGATCTCATTGGTTAAAAGACAATACAACTGACCATCCGTAAACAAACATACAATAGCGTATTGTTAAAAGTATCATTTATTGTTACTGTTATTGTCCAATAGCCAATGAAATCTTTCCCATTGTTTTTTGATACGACCAATTCTAGACACTACGAGAATTGCTGGAGATCTCGTAATCAGTGACAGTACGAGTTCAAAAGCTAAGAAGCTGTACTCGTACTCAAATTATACTCGTAGTCAAATCTAAAGGTCGATACTTTTCTTTTTCGTTCACAGGTGATCGAAGTAGCAAAACTAATGAAAGCATACATCAATGAGATTGTAAGAAGACGTCGACAAAGCTTTGCCAGCATAAGCTCGCAGAACTCGGGCTAGTTAGTGCTGTCTGCATAAACAGTAATATATTTTTGTCTAAAGTTAGTATTTTTATTAACTGTACGATGCCAGCTTTCTCGGGTTACACATGCTTTTCTGTGAAGATATTGCAGTTATTTTCTTTCGAGAAACTGGAGTTATTTGTAGATCAAGAGGCTAGCTGGAGATGGTTGTTTTTTGGATTAACTTTGACGATTGCTTCAGCGTTTGTGTTGCTTAGGCTCGCACTGCAATCATGTCGATAATACGGTAAAATGATCACACAAGTGAAAGGAAAACCCTGTATACAGTTTATTTAAATTCCTTGTGATTTCACTAAAACTATGAAAGTCAGTTCAGGATCGTAAACTGAGATATACGTTCGCTGTTGTTCAGCAAGGGAGCACGAGAGCAGATCAAAACATTTCAGCTTACCAATCCCCCCTCCCCTCCAAAACCCATTCTTCACACATGTATGCTTGCCAGTTTTTCTGGGAATCCTTTGATGATTTTGATAACCAAAGTCAATCTTCCTTCGCCCTCCGTCTTCCACCACAAAAAAACAAGTACGCGCGACACACACACACACACACACACACACACACGCACACGTGTTTGATCATCTCATTGTCTAGTCAAGGAATATCGCCACGCATCCTTACCCCCATCCCCAACACACAAACACACACACACGCGCGCGCGCGCGTGCTCGCACATTTGATCATGTCATTGTTTCCTGGTCACTAAGGAATGCCAATTGATGGTATTGAAACCGAAGGTGAAGCTTCCTCACAACACAAGACAATTGATTATAGGTTTTGCAAGTATATTTCTCAAACACTGAACTACTAAGTGTTATGAATGGAATCTGTTAAGCTTTAACAGAAAACGTGCAACCTTGTGTTTGGTATTTTGAACTAAAATGTTCGTTTTTTTAATCAATAATTGTTGGGTTATTCTTAGTGTTTAAAACAAGAATTAAGAAAAATGTAAAGTGCCTGTTTGAAGGTTCAGTGAAATAGAGGAGTAAACCGTTTATTAAGGAAACCTCCAGCCAGATTGGGATCACAATATTGAAGTAATTGGTAAGATGTAAATGTACACATTTCGAATTTTATCAGTTGCAAGTGTCAAAAGTTGATTGTTAATAGGTGACATACTCGATCGACTATGCCATGTTTTTTTTTTGGTTTTTTACTTAAATTTTTGATAAAATGAGTTTTGTAAGCTTGAAAAGGCATTTGTGTTTCACTCTTAATTTAGTGATAACTTCAAATAGAATATTGATCGTGCCATTTGTAAAATAGAAGGAACCCTTGACGTGGGTAAGAAGTTTCATTTAAAAAAATTATGGTTTTTGCAAAGCAGAAATCTGATTCTTGATACACATATTTCTCATTCCGTAGATGTAGTGTATAGTTTGGGGGTATGAACGACTATTTTTATGTAATACACGCTTTGTAGTTCGTACATTTACTGTTATTTAATCGAGTTTATCCAATTATGAGAAATAAATTAAAGTGAAGTTGGAATATTCAACTGGCTGGTTTTTGTTGTTTTGAAATCATTGGCACCGCATGATTTTTATGCTGTAAAATTAGCTCGAATAAGGTTAACTTTTTCTAACAAAAGAACACAGGCAACGATTTTGAAAGCTTAATTTCGTTACAAAGTCAGGGAAATCGGGTTTACCACAAATCAGAATATTGCAGTTTCGACCGTTCACTCATATATTACTGCAATTTTGTTTCTTTCGATTCGTCCGGTGATATGTAATAGTTACCTTTCCTTCCAAATTAAAATGCAACAAGGCGAATTTGCTCAACACAGCTGCTCTTCAACTATTCTTTTGTAATCGAAACAATTTTGGTTCAGCTGTTTGACGCACGCTTTGTCAAAACCATACTTTTAAAAATGTAATTGCACAGGAGAGACGATTGGGATTGATTACGAGTGCTAGGTCCTGCGGAGGGGGAGTTACTGAGAAAAAGTGTGCCCCCCCCCGCCACTTTCAAAGTAGCTTGGAGCTGCAACTAAAAGCCAAATTCTGCAAACAAATCGATAATATTTACAGTTGTAAGGAAGTGTTCGAATCATTGTATAGGAAGTAATATTTCGGGCGCTGTTACAAGAGGCAAAATTCTCTGCAACGAGCAGTGCAGTGCTGACGATAACAAAACGCTGCTAGTGAGATGTCGGACGCTCGCAACACTTCGCAAATCGCTGCACAACTCATTCTTTGGGGTAAATCTAGAAACGTCTGGTTTTTCGTACAATAAAAACAAAACTTAACGTGACTGAAACGTGTGTCCTTTTTGCTGGTTTGTGCAAGTGAAAGTTGTATTGCACTTCGGTCGCTTTCTGCCGTTAATTTCTCGTCCAGTTGGACCCGTTTCTCCTGAAAAATGACTGTTCTTCTAGAACATTTAACAACTTTATTTTCTGGATATCTGCCAATTTGTATTCCTTCGTGTCCTTTAGCTGATCTTCGGCAATCGTGGATTTGTCGCATTAATACTTTCATTTTGGTTGGCTCTGCCATAATTGCGTTGCACATTGCAAGGTAGGTTTCCGTGGACATGTTACGCGCTGCAAATGACATTGCAGCGTTGCGAAAAGTACAAGAAAGAGTGCTCAACTTATTCGAAATTCAGTTGCAGAAAGGGGGTGTTGTATGTTCAATATATTCTGCAAGAGCGTTGGGTTGTGAGTAAGTTATAGAGAATATTGCCTCGTGTAACAGAATCTTTACTGAAGACTTTTTACAACATGCTTTCTATTTGTCCGTTCTGGCCCGCCGAAAAGAAGTAGTTCTGGCCAGTTGAAATGGCAAGGTCCAAGGCACGCGCGTATCCCCGCGCTTTGGCCGACCGGAGCGGGAGAACTGAGCGGCTCTGATCGAGCAGGTCCATTCTGGCCAGAACCAGTTCTGAGAACTCGTGTGTTCCATTTAAGAACTGACTGGTCGGACCGACAAGACCGGACAAATGCAAAGCGACCTAAAGCAGAAAATAAGGCCCCATTCACAAGTATACGTTTCCTTTTGAAAACGCAACCTTCTTCCGTCCATGCGTATACGTCTTTTTTGAAACTCGACCTTTTTCTTCCGTTTTAAACATCCGTCCATGCATGTACGTTTTCGTTTAAGACGCAGCCTTTTTTCCGTTTTGGCCTTCCGTCCACAAATGAGAGAAACAGGTAAAAGCTATACAAGAATGATCGTGTAGACGGAAATGCGTCTCCAAGTGTGTGGCCTGAATATTGTGTCACACTTGTAAACCATGAAGACCTGTCCTTATGTCCTATCTAACAGAGGGCGTGTTGCGTCGGCCCTAGACCAGTGCTGAAAAACAGGCAAGGCACGGGAAAACACCTTCATAATCGATCTACAGAAAACAAAAACTAAACGACATGTTAGAGAAGCCAGCCCCAACACAACTATGAAGAAAAAGAGAGCTGGCATGAACCCAAGCAGTAGAATTTCTGTCCACTCGAACATGGTGAATACCACGAAAACAGGACCCTTGGGTTCGGTGGCAAGGGTTAAGGTAGATGCTTTAGCCATATTGATCGTTGCTAAGGCAACCAAGCACGCCAGAGAGACAGATTCTGCACAGTTGGCCTTTTCGTCACGGAAAGGTTTGATCTTAACCTGGTGCAACAGGATTATTGCACAGACAAGTGCCATGCAAAAGAGGCGCATCATGGGCTCGGTGATGGAAGAATGTAGAACAAGCAGCACGAAACGCCGACCAATTAGAACGCTTTCCCAGTACAGAGCTTCTGCTTTAGATCCATCCGCCGACTTTCGGAAGGGGTCATGGAGAACTGTTTGGAGTGTTTCTATAAGACTGTCGCGAGGAACTACAGTTTCGTTTTCCCTACGCAAAGCACGGATGAGCCACACGACCAGAAAGGGAAGAGGTAACACGCAAGCAAGCAGCATCCATTTGGCCGTCATCTTCCCATGATTCATCTTGATTGAGCCCCAGGCCAACACGAATATAAACGGCACGACAAACACACCAATAAAACTCATGAGCGCATACTGCCACCACTGGAAACAAACAACCTCTGCACTGCTAAACAAGCGACTGTCTGACTCAATACGAACGCAACGTATTAATCTCAAAGACACATTGGCCAGCGTGGCGTAACCTAGTAACATGGTCTCCATAGTAGCACCAAGGTAGGGCCCTAAGTGTGGAGGCCCTCGTCTAAGCACTCTGTTGACCAACCAATGAAGACCGTACATACCATAAATGGACCCTACAGTGGCGAAGACGAAAGTCGTTTCGAAGAATTGTTTTGTAACAGCATTGAGTCCAGAAAAGGGACACACATCACCACTCCCGGAGAATTTCTGCTGAAAGTTAAATATACCAATCACTGGAACAATGATCTTAGTTTTTAAAATTACTTCTGCAGACGTTGATATAAGGAGGAGATTTGAAACCTGATAGAAATAGAAAACAATTTTCAAGAAGCCAGATGATTGGGTCTTTTCTTTGTGTACTTTGTTCGACAAAAATTCAGTTTGTTCTTCAGAAGATGCCTGTTCTTGATTTTCCTCTGAGTTTTGCACCAAGGAAGATTGTTCATTCTTTAATGTTAGCAAACTTTTAAACCACAATACCTGCTTAATTGCAATTGTAACAACAGGAGGTTTGCTGATCAGGTAAAGGGCCATGCACGAAACTAGTATTAAAGAAGCAATCCAAAACCAGTTATCACTGCAGTGATTCTTCAACTGACATTCAGTAGAGAAGAGCGCCTCTGTGTATCTAGGCTTGCAGTCACCGCATAACACACCAACGCGGTTTCCGTGGCAACCGTTATACTCGGTGGAATCTCTATGAGGCGATTGACAGTAGCCGAGGGGACAACGAATGAACTTCAACTTGGGCGGGATTTGACCAGCTTCAAAGCCCCAGAAGTTGGGCTTTGCAACGATGCTGCGAGAACAGTCCGCGCCATAAGGGCAAGGAAGGCATTGAAAGTCATCGCCAACTCTTAAGCCCACAGAGCGGCCTCTTTGTAAACTGTAAGATCCGATTTCGCAGACTGCACAGGAGAATCGAAGCACCGTCACTGTACGGGTGCATGTTTCACTTTCGGGGTACGAGTAAGAGAGATCTAAGATCGATAATTCGGAACCTGTTGGACATACCACCGAAGATAGGTTGTCAAAATCAACCAATCCTCCCCTGGATGTGGTTGCAAGAAGGCTTGGGCTCGTCATTACTCGAAAATCAGCTAAGGTGTTCTCCAGAAACAATGGTCCGGCACTGTAAGTTTGGATAAAGGAAGACGGGAAGTTTGCCCGGTTTTTAACTAAACGTTTGTTTTCTGCCGTTTGCAGGAAATAACTGTCGCTAATATTAAGACTGCTTGATCCGTAATTAGATAAATGTCCTCCTTGGGCCGCCGCAAAGTTATTCAAAAATGTACAGTTGCGGACTATTGTTTTGCCATTCCTCACCGAAAAAGCACCTCCCTCAGACGCAAAATTTTCTTCAAGTAGCGTTTCTTCTAAACGAGCAACATTTTTGTACGCCCATGAACGCCTTGGTATAGTGACCCTTGAAATGGGGTTAGGAGACCTGCAGCCAGAGTGAACTAAACGGTCCTCGGACATGTCCACATGAATAGCTCCTCCAAATGCGGCCGCGGCTGTGTTATTCTTGAATAGCGAACTCTTAATGGAAACCTCTGAATCATTACGTACTTTGATAAACACAGCGCCGCCTTCAAACGAAGAAGAACAGCCGAGGAATTCAGTATTAGCAATGGTGATACTCGAGTTCCTGCCGGTAACAGACAACGCGCCGCCTTCAGACATCGCAGTGTTTGCCATAAAAATTGAATCGACGATGAAAAGTGCTCGAAGTTCTTCAACAAAGACCCCTCCGCCAGGAAAATCAGAAAAGTTTAATTCGAAAACTGTGTTGCTGATGGAAAGTCTCGATTCACATTTATTGGTATTAATCGCACCTTGTTTATTCCTTTTGAATTGACAATTGCTTATTGTCAAATCGACATCTCCGGGACTTCCAGCGCACGACACAAAAATAGCGCCACCCGGCTGGCCAGAATAATTATCAACGAATCTCACCTTGTAAAAATTTAAGAATGTTTTGCAATTTGTTTGCAAGTAAAACGTCCCACCCGTTGAATGAGGTATCTTGTTGTTTGAGAACAGGACATCATTAGCAGTTAGATTAATGAGACCAGGCTTACTTCCGCTTAAGCCGATCACACCACCAAAACTACGGGGGCTGAGATCAAAAACTGAGTTCGCATCAAATACAGTACTGGAAATCAGGAGTTCGACTTCAGAGCTGGAATCAATTGTCACTGTAGCACCATGAATTGGTCCCCCGGAGGACGAGCACTTGTAGAACCGGACTTTGTTGATGTTTAAAGTTACTTTGCGGCCTTGACTCAAGACGATTGCACCCCCAGGTCCGAAGGCGACATTTGAATTGAAGTCACAGTTTTGCAAGACCACATTGGCGATTGCATTTGGGGACAAATTGAAAATAAAGACACTCCCATACCCTTCTACAAAATTACGAGAGAAACTTGAGTTGCTTATCGAAGTGGAGAGTGAGGTAGCTGCAATGTAGAATACGCCACCGACACCAGACTTGTGACCATAGAATTGTGAGCCAGAAATGTTTAAGGTTATCTTATCTGCCGTAAGGTAACCGGCCCCACCTTGCCCCGAAGAACTATCCACATTGTCAAAGTAGCAGTTACCAATTGACAGATCTAATGACTTGCTCCTGATGTATAGTACTCCTCCTTGTGACGGTTCGTTTGTATTATTAACCACGTTTGTTCCAGAAAGTGTTACGTTCACGACATCCGCGGTAACGTACAACATACGCGCCGTATTTCGTAAAATTTGTGTGTCAAGCATGTCAATAAGAACGTTCAACGCTTGAATCACCCAAAAGCTGCTTGAGAGATCCATACGATTAGCTAGCATTCCGTTTGCTACAATTGTATTATTCTCCAGGGAAAGTTTGGTCAACCCAAGGTTGTTCTGTACATAGACCATGCCGTTTACGGGATTATTAGTGAACGTGACGTTATTCATTTGAATTTCGAGCGCTGATGGTTGATCTTGCGTGTTGATATAAAGAACACTTGCTTGAGCTATCGAAGACTCGTTAACCAAAGCACCATCTCCGTTGAATACAGAATTCTTAACAACAACTACCATGGCAACTTGTGTTCTACGTTCATCTGTGCTTGATATTGATATACATGCACCGTTCCTCTCAAAAACAACGTAGTTCAGTACTGCAGTGAGTACTTTTTGAAGTGCGAGTTTTACATTTATCACAGATGTTGGGCTTTTGACAAATGCACACCGTTTTATATCCATTGAAACGTCTTGGAAATAAAGTCTAGATCTTTGGAACGAAAGTTCTGAAAAGTTTACTTTGACCGGGTTTCTGCTGACTGTTCCGTCCAGCAACCAGTTTTGATCTTCTTTGCACATAATGTGAACACGCGAATAAAATCCTACAAAAGCCAAACTTTTGTTAACATAAATTCCCAGATGTTGTGATGTCAGCGGTTCGCAGTTATATGGGTGCAATATTGTATCGGTACCGTCCAGATATATCGTACCACCCGACGGTGCGCGCTCTACAGCCCGGGATATTGTCTTACACGGAAAAGACTGGGCACCACAACTGGAACTATCGTTTCCGGTTGCTTGCGAGACATAAATTTTCGCTTGAACGTCTTGAGATGTCACGGCGCACACTGTATCAAAAATAAAATAAAAGAACAGTTCCGGAAAGACTGCAAAATAAAGCATATGCACAGGAAGATCAGAAGAAGACTGCCTCAGTTTACAAATATAACTAGCAAACAGGTTAACAGACATTCAAAGCAGTTTGGTCGGTAAGGCAAAACACGCTACACACAATCATAAGCACATGTAGAAGCTTAGCAAGAATTTGAAATTAAGGATGAAGTTAGTCATAAGACGTTGAATGTATGTAAGTTCGTTAATAATTGTTAATGATTCTAATCTACTTTGCAGTTGGTTATAATATGGATACTATTAAGAATTTTGTTCACATGACAGATTTTACGTTTACAATCATATTGTTTACAGATACAATACTATAACTTTAACATGCTCCAGTGTGCAAGAACAAGTGTCAACAAATCATAATTAACCAAGGTTGTGAACAAGTTTGAAGAACTGGTATGAAACGTATTTATTTTTGTCAGGCAGTTTGGTATGAAGATAAAAGTTGTCTGTTGTAAGTTTAAGTCCAGTCGGAGGGGGCAAAACTAAGCCAAAAGGAGCACACTTCAAAAAAGGTACACTTAGAAAAATGATGGGGGTTAGTGGGGGAGTGGGGTGGGCAATTTGCTTGCACCATATATTTTTCCCACTCCGTCTGGTTTGCAGGACTTTCTTGACATCAACTGGATAGCTCTTTTTGGCATTTTTTCCTTGCAGGAATTTTTTAAGTCTTGATGCCTTGCACGAATCCCCCCACCCAATCACTTTTCTAACGATCCGCCCTTAGTGCGCCTATTAATTTTTTCATTTAGGGGATGTTGGGAGTCAATTTGTAAACTAACAAGAAAATGTTTGGAGCAATAAATTGCCAAACAGCTGATACTTTCCAAACGCTCCCAATTTGAAAAAACAAATGAATACAAGACAAACAACGAACTATTTAATCAAAAGCATCTTCGCTTGGAACTATCGAGTTTTTTCCACAGGTTCGTTGTGTTGAATCCGGGTGTTGAACCGCCACCGTTCATTTCACCATTCGCAACTAGAAGGCCAATCAGAATATGCAGACTAGAAAGCGTTGACATTTTCTTTAAGCTGCGAATCAACATTTGTAACCATATAGAAGCCAGTAACTTAGGCCAGGCGTAGTAAAATCGATTTGGTACCGCCTAACGTCCAGTGGACATTAAGAGGGGAGAGGGGGTCCAGGGCGTTGCCAGTGGACGTTAAGGGAAGGGGGCGCTGCCAGTGGATGTTAAGGAAAAACGCTCAAAAAGAGTGGTATTTTATTCAGCAAAATCCTTCACCGAGAGGTTGGAGACCAGCAAATTTAATGACAGTATGATATTCTTTGCTTTCTTCAATGACTTTCACCGGTGTTCGTATTCGTGTGACGATCGTGAAATGCTTCGAACCACCCACTGCATTAGGTAAGTTATAAATCACAAAAACAAGAGTAGACGTTAAGTTAGAAGGGGGAGGGGGTAAGTCGTCCAGTGGACGTTAAGCGGTACCAAATCGTTTTTACGCCCCCTTAGAAGGAACGTTCTTGTTGGTTCGATTTGAAAGTGTTTGGGGCGGAGGCAAATTTTCTACACCCAAGTAGAAGGCTGAACCTAAGAAGCGGGACAGTTCACCTCAGTGCTTGTGAGGGATCAACCACTTGATCTCGGAAGGTGGGGGGAGTGGAAGAATGATTTCAGTCTGTGCAAATCGTTTTCTTGGTCAATCTTCGGCTATTTTTTATCGCTTGGTTTGATTATGCAATCTTTTAAGAATTTTTTTCAATTTCTTAAAGCTTTCAATTGCATGGTTGGTCCCTTGGGAGGGGGCAAAACTATTAGGGTTTTTCGGTCTGGTCCGGGCATTGACTTTTTGGAGAGGGAGAGAAATCCCCGTGAAATCCATGAGAAATGTGCGCAATGAGATTTTTCATCTCACCACTCACTAGGTCAAACTGTGGCGTTACTTCCGCTTTACTGAATTATTCTATAAATGGGCGTTAGAAGCTATTTAATAACCTCTATCACTACGCAAGTCACATTTCCGCTTAAATTGATATATTGGTTACACGGAAATTTTTCTCGGCTTTCATGTTTCTTAGAGAATTCCTAGAGTAGAGTTAGTTTTTTTTTAATTTTTAACACTTGGCCGTACTCCTAGTAACTGCATTCGTATTTTGACTTGTAATCGTGGCCTATAATTAACTGAGACAGAAACAAATGAGATCCCATCTCGATCATTTGATTGTTTGAACACGTACTGTATGTAACACTTGGGTAACGTACTTTATACTCTACACTTACCTGGAGACGTGTTAAGAACAATTCCAGGCAAAACGAAACACCAAACTTGGACGGACAAAAGCATGTTGGAATGAAACCGAACTTTGCATGCACCGTAGCCCAGTATTAAATTAGGCTGTCTAAGTTAGCTTCTCAAATGTAGCACACAATAGGTTTTGGGACAGGAATACATCAGGTCACATGCTTGCCAGACCACGGATGAAGTCATTTCTATTTTGGGGGAAGTTTAATTGTTATCTTTTGTTCGGGTTCATTAGCACTGTAAAAGTCTGTATTCTCCGTCGGTGATATCGTAACCTTTCTCGTTTTTTTTAAAAAAAAGATGATTCATAAAATAGTTTTCCACTCGTTTAGCTATCGCGTGATCGCAGTAGGTAGGATTGCAACAGCAAGTTTCAAGGGTTAGCCATGAGACTCACGCACTTAAAAAATATATAGTATAGTCTGTAGACGCCAACTTGTTTCATACATTTTCTTTTTACGTCACGCCAACATCAATACATGTACATGTATGCTCTCAACTCTTTAATACCCTTATATTTGTCGGTTGTAACCAATTCTGTCAAATCTGGATGAAATCTCTTGACGTCTTTGGCAAAGGCCAAAGGTGCAGTGTTTTTTTTAAAAGATACTTCAAATATCGAACTAATGTGGTTGGTATGAAAGATCTCTCTTCGTAGGGCAGAGGTCTTTTTAAAATTTTCTCCTCCCCTCCCCCCAAGCCCCTCTTCCGTTCCACGGCCACCCCCTAAGTCACCAGAATGGGATTGGTACTAGCTCGGCTCCCAAGTCACAACAGAAATGGCTTCCAACGAGTGGTAAGTGAATTTGTAGAATCTTCGTTCTTTGATATCTATATTCCTGTGCCATAACTAGAAAGTTATAAGACTGTATTTTAAAGCATATGTGTTATATCAAGCCACTGTCTTGATATTTTTGCTATTGAATGACTTGCTCGTTCAAAATTAACCACAAATCCCAGCCATGGCTTCCTGTCCCATCAATCTGCCCCCCAAGTGTCAAGTTACTAACTTTCTAAAGCTTTGCAGTTTACTTGTAAGTTGTCGTTTAGTTTTCGTAGCTAGGTCAATGCTATCTCTGGTGCTCTCTTTCTTGACAAACTGTCGCGATCTCAATTGATTTTCTGTGCATTCAGTGATAGAAGTCCAAATATTAGTCTTAGGCAGTCCAGATGTCCCACTCCCAGACCTGTCGAGTTTGCTGGCATAAACGAGGTTCGCTGCACTTGCAATTGCACATCAACAATTCAGTCTCATAAATTCAATGTTGTCTTTAATTGCTCTTTGTAGAGCAGTACATGTTCTTTGATAACCCATTCAACCCCAGCCAGTTTATCGGTACATGTCACATGTAAATTTTCCTTATATTATCCACACAAAATGTGTTGTTTGGTAATGAGAATAAAGCAATTGATCATAATGGCAATTTGAAAAAGATGAAAAACAAAATTCTCCCAACCTGTTTACAAATGAACTATAGACACAGCTTGGGAGAATTCAGCAATATGTCATATGATGTAGCATGTTTGGGGCTAAGGTTAATCTCCCAGAAGGAAACTTCAGAACCAGAGTGAATTTGTAAGTGATAATACTACATGTATGAAAGTTTTGCATGAAAATGAGTCGAGATTTGTGAAACATGAGACTTTAAAAGAAAGGAGTCAAAATCAATGAAAAGCATGACTTTCAGGAGATATTAGAAATACAAGAAGGGCAGCAAACATACAAAAAGCAAACTGTGAACAAGAAGGGCAGCAAACTGTGTACAAGAAGGGCAGCAAACATACAAAAAGCAAACTGTGTCATGTACTCAGAACTAATGATAAAATTCTTTGCAGGCCCTGGAAAACTGAAACAAACACTGAAGGTGTTAATCCCCAGGGGGGTCTGGGCAGGGCTCCACACAGGTTAAAAAATTTAGTATTTTTTGGCTAGTGAGAGGAAAAATTTGCTGGCCAGTCATCGCAAG
>JAOBRH010777978.1:0-23220 GCA_027575125.1 Umimayanthus parasiticus | reverse complement strand
CTTTATCGATATTAAAATTACTCATATAAAATCTTAACCCGTCAGTGTCAGTTTTCGCATGAGTCGCTTGCTTTCTCTCGGGTTGAAATACACGAAACACACGTCCAGCTGATTCTTATCTCTCGTACAAATTGCACATGGATTTGAAAAACCGTACATTACTCATGATGAGCTTAGTGAATGAGCTCTCGACGAATGGCGAGTCACTATTTACTGATATTAGATCTGAACCCGATAGAAATCGAGGACAGCAAACTTTTTGAGTATTTGGTTGGTTTCTCAAGCGCTTGAACACAGAAGCGTGATTATCGAAGGATCTGTAAATGTAAGTGGAAGCGGATATTTTTGCCAGCAAACTCAGTAAAAAGAGGATCACATGTCGCATGATGTGATCTTTTGATGAAACTGAAACAAATGAACAACATTTTGGTTCAAAAGCCTCGGGGGGAAAATTTAAATAGCCTTAGAAAACAACCCAATTACTTTGGTATTAATTGATGAACAATATAGTTCACGTATTTCCACATCTGTCGAGTTGCTGTTTTTTGCTCTTAATGCAACTAATTTTACATCAAACATGTAAATATATTGAGTGTGAGTTGACATTTTTCAAAAATGACCCAAAAAAATTCTCGCATGTTTAAATTTATTGTCTCTTTCCCGTTGTAATAAGCTGCATTGCTTGCTGTCCATGACCATGGCGAAGCTTATATTTCTTGTAGAGACAAATCGATAGGGGATTAACACTGCCACAAAGCCAGTAACAAGCCATAATTACCGCTTGATTTGTTTGAGTTCCAACTTAATTGCGCAATTCAATGCTTCAATATTGATCTGAGATTGTCTCAAGAAATCGGGCACGCGTGGCATATATTGACATGCTTCCAACACGCGCACACAAACCAGCTTGTGGATATTGCTTCTTTAAAACAACAGTAATCTCAAGCCTCGTTAGTTACAATTTTAATCAATATTTTATTGATTTTGAATTCTACGGACTACCGCTGCAAAGATGTACTGGTTACTCACCGGCCACGAAAATGGGATTCCCAGCTGTAAAGTGTTATTAGTGTTTAAGGCGAATGAGTTATCCCCTAGCACGCGCGTCTTTTTCTGGCCGAAGAGGCAGCTCCCCGCTCGCCGTCCATACGGGCCGAGACACGCGGAAAAGAACGTTCGGCAGGACGCTGTGCAGCGCCCATCGGCAGCCATTCCGTTCACACCGCAACACTGCCCAGTGGAAACCTTCCCGCGAGGATTCCACACCTCTCTTAATGTCACCTCGAATCTCCCGTCCGCCAGCACCTGACAGAAAACAAGAAGGAGTTGCTTTCATGTAAAAATAGTAAACTTATATATCTAATTAAATAGAACATAAAATACTGAACCACTGCTTAGCGTTCATGTAGTTTCTTTTATGAAATGAAGCACTTTTGATCTTGCAAGCATGAAAATGTTTTGAAATACACAGAGGGCACTACCTACTATTGGCGCTCAAACAAAAAGTTTTGATAACAAGGGAAGGAACTAGACTCGATGTCAGTATTTGTGTTTAGTATCAAAAGCAGTTGAAAACCCCAATTGATTTCTTACTGCAATGAAATTGTCAATATTGCGTGAAGAGATCCAAGTAGTAAAATATTTTCGTTTAGTGAAGAAAACGTGCGCTACATATTTTATAGCAACGAAAACAACAAAAATAGTTGACTGGATGTCTATAGTAATGTACTCTAATAAATCATAAGTTTGAAACACGACTATATACAAGGGATCGTAGGGAAAAATATCAACAAAACTACAAGACATTTTGGAAGGCGGAATTTGCTTTCCAACTGCAGATCAAAGAACCGCCTGGGTCCCGTTATATAGTAAATACGTATACTTGAAGTTATATTTCAATACAAATTACAATATTATTTATAAGAATATAAAAAGAAACTGTTATTTGCGGAGTTAGATCAATATCTAAATCCGTTATGTAGCCGTCAGTGATCATCAGTGAATAATAAATCACGATGAAAAAAACGCCATTTTTTAAGAAAAAAGAAATTGAGCTGACAAAAACAATAGACAAATCGATTTGACGCAGGTAGTACCTATCTTGTGTTTTATTCGAAAATGTTTTCTGAAGATTGTAGGCGTTCACTTGCTTCCCTGTATAAGCGATTAAACGTTCGATCCAGAAATTATTCAGGTATGGATACTCACTATAATATTATCCTCCAGCTTCGCTAAACACATTAACTACGTCTACGGAACAACAGCATAAAATCATGACGGAATTCTAACCCACACGTACTGAGTGCACTGGACGTTGGTGAGAAAGCAACCAATATTCAATTCAGTAACTAAAATTAACTTCTACCTTCGTTTTAGGATACTAGTAATTGCCAATTGATTTTAAATTCTAACAGCACCTCAGCAATTGTGATGGTAAACCAGTTTGCGCAATACAACAACGGGCTTCCGTTTTTAAAATTTTGAATGTATCGGAACTAAAGAGGTTTTAGCACCCACTCAATCGTGAAGGAATGTTCCAAATGAATTATTATTATTATTATAATGTGTTCTAGAAAGAAGTATTTGGACTAGGGGAGATGTGTGGTTAGTCTAGCGTCCAAGAAAGCAAGGCTTGAAGCTGTCTTTGGACAGGAAATTGACGTCTGGCAAAAGTGCTCATGTGGTTTAGTCATAAAATCAAACTGATAGCCCTTTTCAAAGCCACCAACGATGAGAAAAGAACAATTTGTATTTCCAGAAAGTGCTTTTGGCTTTAGACTGCTTTTTTTTAAAAAAAATAAATAAAAAAGCTTAGAGCACCACTAGAAAGTAGTTGTTAACCGTCATAAAAAAAACAAATTAAGGTAAGCTTACACAGTTACACTTACAAATTCAGTGAAAATCGTAGCAACTTCGGTACAGACAAAGCAAAGAAAATACGCCTACGATTTTCCATCAAGACGTCCGGCGTTTTATTATGGGAACCAGTATTATCGTTGGAATTATCGTTGGGATATGGGAACTGTGATTGGAGAAGTGACACTTATTCGGCTTAAAGAGCTTTTGGCTTGCTAAATAACTACACAAACATTGCGAAACAAAACAGTGGTATGTTAACGATAGGGTATTTCCCAGTACGTAAATAGCTGCATTATCAGCAAAGATGCCCTTTAACGCACACTCAACTAAAAACCAGTAACAAAAATATAGAAGTGAATATACTTAGTGTTGGCTATCTAGAGGTTATAAGTTTTTCTGACCGAGCAAATACTTACATTTGGAATTAGGATCACGACTGACAATACAAGCAGGACCCGTGAAAGTGGGGTGACGATGCTATCTGCCTTCAAAACTGCCGTCGTTCTCTTCCGAGGAAATTTTCTTAACTGCATGAACTTCGCAATCGATTTGGAAGACGAAATTAACCTTTAGGATAGCTGCCCCTCCGATCTGAAAGGTTTGAGCTGCAACTGTTTCGTTTGATGATATAGTCTGAAAGAGAGAAAAAAAATACAGTATCATCTTAGTATATTCACGGTAAAGTACCACAAGTTGTTCCAAACAAAAACAATATCGCGCTGTGATAGTATTTCTCTTATAATTTGCTAATAATAAGTGCTTACGAGGTTAATTTAAAAGAATATTAATCGTTTGTAGCCGCACCATCGAACATTAATGATGCGGTTCATTAAATCCCGCATGCTAAACAGTCACTTTGTTTGCCCGCGAAAACTAAGTACTCAGACACTCCGGCGAACTGTCTATCGATTCCGCTTGTGTGCTGCTGTGAAATTAGGGGTACTAAACGACCTTTCAGTGCTGTAAATGCTTACAGCGTGTAATACAAAACTCGAGTTTTGTCGATGAAATTCAAGAAAAAAAAACAGCTGGCGCCATAAAAACCGACGAGAAAAAGTCTGGACATGCACAGACGTGTCACAAAACCTGCATGCCTATGACAAAAATTGTGGAAGGCTGATGTTTCACCATGTTGGTCTACCTTAAATTTTGTTCCGGTTATCATTTGCTCGTGTTTCGACGTCAAATATTTCAGTAATCATTGCTACGGCCCATTTTGACCGCACTAGATGAGAAGTGTGAGAGATATGTTGGCAGATAGTCCTAGTACAAAATGACTAGCTGGAATTCTGGTGTAGCATTTTTAAAGTATGACTTCATGGCCGGAAATACCGGAAAATCGATCTGTGTATTAGAAAGCTTTCAATTACTCATTGGTGGTGCACTTGTTTGTCGGTCGTTTCCTTTTGCGGCAAATTTGTCACAATATTTTAGTTATCGTGATTGTGTATTCATATGAATCTGTTTGGGGCGATACGGATGAGAGATTGTCTCACTCAGACGAGCTCAGCGTATCGTCAAACAGACAAAACGCCTTCGTATACTGCAGATTCCATCGATGACAATTCGCGATGTAATTGCAAGTTTAGTCTACAGCAGTGAACAACTCAAGGTTGTGACTGTGTTTACTTAAAATATGTCATGATAAATAAAGTGCTACTAAGAAAATTTAAACTGTGGAAACTGTATATTTTCTCAAAAAATGTGAGGAGTTCTATTAGAATTTTGATTATTAAATTAACTTGGCAACAAATAGAGTCTACACAATCAGTCAATCGGAGGTTCTTTATGGCTTGTTCAGCTACTTTCATGTACTTTGTGGAGAACACACAAAATTTTACAATGAAAAATGTTTTGGGTTGTACACGTGCAGGCAATTTATTTAAGTGCTTTTATATTATAACAAAAGATAACCTAGCTGCGAGTTTTACCGTGTCCGTGTGCTGGAATTAACAAGGAATTGTCATCAATTTAAAATACAGTGATGCAGTTGTTACGACACTGGGGACTCCCCTTTCAGTTGAGTATTCCAATATCGATACGATAAAAAAATTCTCAGTTGCTATTGACTTGTTGTAAGAATTTATGATTTCTTTGTTTACAGAACAAGATGTTCGCGGTCACAATCTTGCAAAACATCATATCATTCATTTGGCATTGTTCAGCTAATCTGACAGTTTGAAAGCACATATTTGTTTCACAAGAAGGTGCAATATTGGGAAATAACAACTCACCCGAATGTTGAATAAACTATCCACTCGCCTCTTAAAATGCTACAGCCGAGCTAAGCCGTCCAGATTTAAGACCCACATGTACAGACAATAGAAGCCCCAGCTGATAGTGATAGATTTTCGTTCCAGTGAATTGGTGTATCGCGATCGTGTCCCAAATACAGCAGCTTTGCCCGAGTGACGTGCTGTGTGATTAACGGCCCGCGTGAGCACCTGGGTATTTGGCCTTTGCTTGGTTTGAAAACCCGAAAGAGTCTTGTAAAAACCTCAAACGGCTATTCCTTCGTCATAGTTTTAAATATTTCACGTAAGGTCATATACGGTATAATTAGCACTTTTCTGACATCAGATCGTTCGGCTTGACTGCCCCGCGTGTGAGCGCTCGCAGAAGCCTGCTCCCAAGCTCTTGTCAAATATTGCTGAAGCTGCATAAAATATAAAGCGGCAAAAAGGAACTTTGGTCATTTGTCGTTTGCCTCGTTGTCGCACTGATTCCGTAGTCATTTCAATTGGACCACCCGTGTTTTGCCGAGAAGTTTTCCTGGTAATTAATCGGAGCGAGTGGAGAAGAACTTGATGGATTTATTATTCTGACTGATAGATGAGCTACAGCTAGCGGAGTGCGATAAGCAGATGGAGTCGATTGTTTCTAAGTAACGAGAACAATGCCCTGTGGTGCGACCTCGTGACCCTGGTTTCCTCCCGCTTCTAGCAGACGTCCCAGCCAACAAAATAGCCCAACTCCAAAACAAATATTGTTGCAATTCAAATTATCTACAACGAGGTAATCAAAAGAGAAGAAAGACAAATAAAAAGCACACTTTTAAGTTATTTTAAGGCGGTTAGATCAACTGCCTTTGTACAAATAAAATAACAAAAACACGGGTGCCAGACCACCCCCAAAGCCTAGCCGAGATCGACTGTCCCAACACGTGCCGTGTTCAAGTCGTTCTTAACATGCTTACAAAAGTAAATAAGATGCAAGCCTGAAGAGCAAACAGCGACGCATTTAGAGGAAGTTATTAAACTTTCAAAAGCGTATTATTAAATTATTTTCACATCGCCTCTGAAAGAGGTGATCGCTAGTGATGTAAAGCATCCTGAACTAGAGAATAGTTTTTCTAATTGGAATCAGTGCCTTCCCACCCGGTTCGGCCCGCCCAGCGGAGGTTATGACGTCCTGGAAAACGTCTGAAAACAGAAGTTCAATCCGAAGGATTTATTAATGTGGCAGGATTTATCGAATTAGTGAAAAGTTTATTCTAGCCAATGTCGGGGGAAAGGAAGGCATTGATAATTGTATTGGATTTTAAACGGCATTTTGTAGATGGCCATGCAGATGGTGAGGTGGCTACACTTTGGTTGAGAGTTATGGCATTCGAATACAGGACATACTGCTCGTGTTTAACACCTTCGACACTCCGCCTTCTTAAAGAATATCTTACTCTTATATCCCTGAATCAACTGGACAACGAACGGCATCGTTTTTTTTTTAAATGAACAACAAATGTGCACTGTAATTTATCATCGGATTATTGGTTTAAGACGAAAATGTAATAGAAGCTGCTTTAGCTAATTTGGTACACTCATAATCCTCCGGCCTGGTTATCACTCCACCCCCTTTCTCTTAAACAATAGCACAACCAACGGAAACACTTTCATAATTCGGTTCATACTCACGAGTAGCTGAGTGGGAGAAGAAGCTGATACGAGAGTTAAGACACACGTCCTGTTCTGCTCTGTCTCCTTCAGGCCACTGCAGGTACCGCTTACATTTCAGCTTGGAACGGATATGAAAAAACACTCCTGGCTCCTTCCATTACAAAACCTGGCGTTAACAACCGACTCACGTGAAGGACGCGCACTGAAGTCCCAAAGTGAAATCTCAACTCTGAGAAATTTTCGGTGTTGCTACAATGTGCTCCAGTCAAAGGCTCAGTCGCCCAAATAAGTCTGTTCGCAGGCTAAGGCTCAATCAACTCCGGAACGCAACCGTTATGCTCAGCTGAACTGAACACAGTTTTGTCTTCAAACCACGAGCACAGGCTCACATCAGAGCCGAATTGTTTTGACGGAAACCAGAGTCCAAGTTTCCCACCGCGCCTTAACATGTAATTCCTCGCAGATGCGTAAATATGTTGATTATAGATCTGTTAGTGGCAAGTCACACATTACCTTCAGCACAGCACAGATCATTTGCCAAGCGGACTTCGACACAAACTCTGATTCACTTCAGATAAAGATATTTCTGTTGAAGAACTCGCGGGGTATGGTGCACTTCACGAGCCGGTTAATGTAATTTGCGGAGTACTTTTCTCTGAGGTATAAAACTTGTGGTATGGATTACAATTAGAATTTTTCGCTGGCCCAGTCATTGACATTTTCCACTGATAACAACCCCCAAAGTGTCATATCATGCGCAATAATTCGATTAAGAGCGGCAATTAACAGGTTCACTTTAGGTGTTTAAGATCAAATATTTACAGAATTTGGGCATGACCGTAAAATACCACAACTCCATCAAGGGCAGTTTTGGACAGGGGACCGGGGAGCATCACATTAAACTCTATACGATTTTTAATTATGCCCATATCACAATCCACTGATAACATCAGTGTACAGTGATTTCTATAATTATTCACTGAGTAAATACCCAACAAACAACAGATTTGGTTTGGGCGCCATTTGCGTTTGCTTGGAACTCGCACACCGACATTCTCGAACTCTTCAAAATATCTTACTTTTGATCGTCGATTTGGTTCTTTCTGAAGCATATACGTCTTTTGATCAGCAAGGTAGATGTGGTATTTTTTCGCCGTTGGGAAGGGTATGAAGTTAGAAAAAAACCACACTCCAGGAGTTCTCAGGCTCAACAGGGATTTTGATCTCGTCAAATGTGTTCACAAACAACTCAGTTGTGTCGGTGACAGAGAGAATTCGAGAGCTTGCTTAGTGTAGCATAGGTGGCCGATACAGTACTACAATTTTAAAAGTCTATACAATGACAAGAACCAAACAGAGGGCAGAAAAACACTAGATTCACACGAAACAAAGCAAGTTCGAAAGAGCGTGCTAGCAGTTAAGCATGTCATATATAGCATACAGCATTCATGAAAGAGGATCAAGCTTTTTTCCTGCTTTCGGGAAAATGATTCAATGTGTTGCATACGTCCATTCTTTTGATAGAAACGGCAAACACAATTTCACGAACAGATCATGTTTGGTGAGAGCGCATTCTTCTACCAGGAAAGTGAGACAGTGTCGCTGTAACCTGTCTTCAAGTTTAAGAGCAGAGGCAAAGAAAAAAGCGAAAATAGCAACAGTTTGCGAGTGGGTCGACCACCCCAAAGCCTCTGGTTTGTGGTCGGATAATAAAATTGCTCCTTGAGTTATAATTTATCACAAAAGGGAAGACATTCATTTGAAATTAAGAGCATTTTGTGAAAGTGACCTGACCTGTTGCTAGTTCTCCGGATGTTTCAATTTGAGAGACGCTTTCCGCGCGTGCAGCCGGTTCTTCGGCCGGGTTCATCAAGTATATAGAACAATTTCTGAGACGGCAGCTTTAAGTTTTGCAATAACTTTATAATTTACGGAATACCAGATCTCCGGCTATTACAAGTTGTCTTTGAACCACTTGTTCTAAATTCCGAGGCACTTTTCCGCTTTTAATTTAATAGACCAGTGCTTGTCTTAAACACAGAGTAGCCAGAAAACTTTACAGGTTCTCTCTCAATGCAAACGTACAGCCAAGACATGAAAATTCTGACACCCACGCTGCCATCTTCTCAAAGCCAAAGGGGGTCCAAAGTCAAAGAACCAACAGAGTTGTCACCATTGCTCAAACATGTTTAGGCGGAATACCACTAAAATTCGGTATTTAGAAGATTGGGAAATGAGATTCAAGTACAAGAGAAAACTTAAATACTCGAAATGTGGAAAATCTGTTCAAATTTACGCTTGATAAACCAGATGCTGACTTAAGTATATAGGTAAAATAGCACTCTGTTAGGAGGAAAAGATAAAAATAGAAATAAAACCTTGGTCGGCCGGCACGGCAGAGGGCATTGACGTCATCAGCATTCCGGTCGTTCTTACTTCCGAGATGCTTCAGTTTGGGTTTGATCAAAACAAGAAACAAACCATGCATGTCTCGGGAAGATTGGATCGATGGAGCTGAAAGAACTGAGAGATACTTGAAAGCTCTGCACTTACACAAGACTCGTGATACCGGATAGTTGAAATTTCGCACTCATTTGTCAATATACTAGCACATCATGATATTCATGTTGAACTCAAAATAATTATATTCGCGATCTCATATAAATATTAAGTATAGACTACAGTCTAATTTAGGGCACATGTCCCCAACAATTACCAACGTGTATTGTATGAAACTCAATTTAACTTCAGCCCCACATACAAGAACCATTATAAACCACAACAACGGTTATAAGCTAATATCAGACCTATATAAGATCTAATCAATAGTTCCGCACTAAACAAGCCTGATAAACTGTTTTTTTTAAAAAAAAAAAAATCCATCTGCAGTGCAATGCCCGCCCACGGTGCCTGAAAACCATTATCTCAGATTCGAAACTGGGCCGGCAAGTCTGAAAATAAGCGAGGGATCTCACTGAACCCAGCAAGTATCGGCTGCAAATGTTGGAAAGTACTTTAGTTATACCAGTGCGCGTGTCTCTCTCGGTAGCAGATGAACTCGAAGAGAGATATACGAGTATCACTGATTAGTTAGCGCTTGTAAGTGGTGGAACTTTGTTTAACACACATCATCACCGTCAGCGCTTCGCAAACCTTTTATCCCATATGCAGGCGCGTGCCTCCTTAGCGAAGTGCGCGCCTTCGCCCAGTCGTAATCTCCAGTTTGCAGTGTACATAATTCAGATGTCAAACGCCGTTTAACCTTAACTCACCTCAAGAAAGTTTCTTGCATTTTAGAAAACCACCTCACCTCGCTCAGGCTTTCTATGAAGTCGAAGTATGCCAGTAGTCTCTTATTTGTGCATGTGATGGTCTAACATCCCGTCATTTCCGGTTATCAGAACTTATGATTTTTTTTTAAAGCGCTGTTTTTTAGAGAAAAAGTCTAATAATTTTTAAGCCGTTGGTTCAACCAGAATTAATTTATGGCATTTATGGATTTGGAGGTCATCAGTCAGTTAATTGAGCCAATTTGTCAGATTTCTTGCCCTTATCGCTCTAAGCAAAGGATTTTCAGTGAAAAGTGAACATAATTGTTGGAAGGTTATTTTAAAACTTGATGCGCCGGAGTTACTTTCAGTTTAATACCTGTTCGTTTGATTCAAGTGCCTCTTCTCGAAGCATTATAACAAAAAAGAATCGCAAGCCGGACAAGTGGCGGGAAATTGTTAATTTTGCAAACGGACGTGCGTTTCTTATCTTCAGTTATTTTAAAAACGTTTTCCTTCTTCTATATCGCCACCAAAACAAATATATATATTTATAGAATCTTCACTTTTGCTGTCGGTTATTTAATTACCCTCCTGGTTCCTATTTACAATATTTGGCCGGTTGTCGAGTCTATTTTGGTCAAACCACGAAGGAAAATATTGCCGCATCGGGGATCAAATTGATGGCTAATCAAGACCGGAAGTTGGGCGAGTGGTGGACCAACATACGATATGCCGGGCGATAACACATATTTCGCAGTGAGAATGCATCGATTTGTATATCAAGTCTAAACATTTGACGCCAGCTCTGACATTTATGAAATTTTACGAAATTTGATTAACTTTATCGAATTATGATGACCTACGGTAGATGGGACTGAACACACGTGTAATAAAACCAGTGACACTGTAAATTAAAAGTATGCAGAAAAGTAATATTGGAATTTCTTTAACTGTAATTTCTGTAAGCCACTGAATCTACATGTTAGCTGCCCATACACTAACACTCAGTGTAAATTACACTGTTACAGCTTTGTGGAACATCTTCAACACTGAAGGTTTGCAGTTTGTGTTGAGCGGTTAACACTGAGATCAAGGCTCTCAGCAAAGTTGAAGATAATTCATTATCGCGATTTCAAAAAATTAATTTGCTGCAGACAATCTGATTAGTGGTTTGTTTGAGTTGCGATCTTTTTCAGATCTGCTTCCTCTTGCAGTTCACTCTGGCCTCAACGTGTATACAGTGTATAAAAGAGCTTCCGACAATGAGCTCGAAAACGAGGCTCGTTCCTAAGCAAACATAAGTCGGTTTGAAGGCTTTGGCGAATCTAAAAGGTTCAGGGCCGGGCCGTAGCAAGGGGAGGGGCCGGGGGGCCCTAGTTTTTCCACAAAATTTTGTGACTACTGATGCTTCATAGAAAACGGTAGTTAAAAACCATGTCAGCGTAAACAACTGGTCCATCAGTCCATCTGTTTGTCCGTCAGTTGTACGCACTTTTAGATAATTTGCTAATCTCATTGGTATTTGGGGGGTAAGTATTTTGTGCAAGACAGCTTCGGAAACCCCAAATCAAAAATTTTTGTTTTCACACGTCTTGTGACTTGAGTTTTGCCAGTGTGACGGTACATGTACGCAACGCCCAAGGCCGAATATATATGCTACTGGTGTTTACTCTTTTTGGTTGATCTTCACTTTACACTTTGTAACTGATTCTACAGGGAACAATGATATAATCGATGTGAAAAAATGTGTCACGTTCAGCAAATTGCCCCTAGTCTGTGAAAAAGGGAAATATTTTACTAATTTTAGACACTTTTATTTTGTTTCAAATGGCGTTTAAAACCCAGGAACAACATTTCCAGATAAACTTATTTTCAAAATTTTCCCGGGGGAGCATGCTTCCGGACCCCCCCCAGAAGACTCGTGCCCCCCGAGTTTTCAAAGGCTTGCCGCGACCCTGAATGCTGATGCAGTCTGCATGCTAGCGTTAGTCCAAATATATGAAGTCCAGGCTATCTAGGACCTTGGTTGATTTGGGATTATGAAACCAAGAACCACATTTGCTTTGGCAGAGTAGGTCAAGATACGATGATCTCATGCTCGGCTTCGATCATACGCTTAGAGAGCATTTGACTACGAGTACGAGTTTGATTACGAGTATGATTTCTTAACTTTGACTGACTTGTGATGTTGACTATGGGATCTTCAGCAATTCTCGTATTTGACCCGACTAAGATTTGGCGGACTCTTGTCAAGAATTTGGTTGTACCAAAAAATCGTACTCGTTCTCAAATTTAAAGTCGAACTGAACCAAGGGAACACGGCATGCAGAGACCGTCTCCAGCCGCTATCTTGGTTTTCAGCGGTTTTTCGCATGAAGCACGGTACTCTAAACATGTATCCATGGCAACCACCACTACCAGAATACCATCTATTTAAAAAAAATATCCGAATGAATTTGAAAAAAGTATTCGACAACGTTTTACGAAAGTTTGGCCGAATTGAAGGCAGAAGAAACAAATAAATATTTAATTGTGAAAATTGACCAGAAAAATTGTTCATGTGACAGACAGGATTTAACTTGGCGAAACCAACAAGTTCTGCCGCTTTGCAAGGTGCAATCTTTAAACCCTCGCATTTCCTTTTTGTCAGATTCATTTTTCATATTGTATTGAGATATTTGGGGTTTTTTAAAATTTGAGATTACTGATTATAGAACGATTTGAAAAAAATTGATGTCCACATTGCAAATCAGAAAGATTGTCATAGTTACCATGGTAACAACGGGAGAGTTAATTTTAAAACGACATCCTCATATTTTCTATTAATTTCTGTTACGTGAAGTATCTCAACAATTAGAGAATGCAGAATGAAATAGTTTTAGCTAACTTCAGCTTTTGTTACGGTGGTAAGAAAACTAAAAAGTGAATTAGACTATTCATACTTAATATCAGCGTCTTCGAAAGAGAAAAAACTTATACAAAATTGCTGAATTGTCGTTGCACGTTGTGAACCTTGTATATTGTACCACATTATTTGATCGCCTAGCGAATGTATGAACCGACGACCACCCCGGCCAGCGAGATGAAAAAGATACTAGTTCATTTCAAAACTTAGAAAACTGTAGTTTCCCCGAGAGATGTTGAATCACAAATTTTATTTTGAAAGAACAGCAAAGCGAGGTAGTTTGCATGGAGTTTAGTTGCGGTGACTGAAATGAATGGCTCGTTGTCGAAACGTTGTTAGTTTCAGAACGTTATTAAAACACTTATTAACGTTATAATGTGAACACTACTACTGCTGCTATTGAAATACGAAAACACTGAACTTAAACACCTTCAATAAGGGGGCAAGTCTATTTGAATTGTTCAATAATCTAGAGCAAAAGTGAAAGCTTACCAAAGGATTAAGACCGACCTGGGTGGTGCCTTGAGACAAAACTGGTCGGGCTTTTCACTTCCAATTCTAACTTTCAATTAAATTGCATTCGTAGGGTTTTTCCCAGTATACCCAGTTTGTGGACTGATTGCCTGCGTTCCACAGTCAGTGAGTTCACACAGACAAGAGGCCAGGCAGATGTGTTTTAAATTTGTGACAGTTTTTTTAGGAAAAAAATAAACACATTGACACTCTTATCGTATTTAATTAGTGTCAGGAAGGTTGCTATAGTAAGAAAAAAAGTGGCTGTTTACTATTTAAATTAGCGATAACTGTTATTCATTGATTTTATGTCAGTTAAATGATCGGAAACAATACCATCTCGGTGAATGGTAGATTTGTGCGCATGCAATTGCTTCAATTTTTATCAACCTTTGCTCTAACAGAACAACGATAAATAGCACAATTTTCGACTGTTCCGAAATAGAGAGTCTGCGAAATTAGAGAGAGTTTGCTTTACATTATTATACACTGGAGAATGGCATTGCTTGCAACGTGACACTGATGGTGGCGTTATTGTTTCACGAAATTCTGTCACGCAACTCTTTGTCGTCTGATGTGTTTTTTACAATTGCTGTCCTCTTGAGAAAACAAAGTCTTTATTACAATGACAAAATACTCTGAAATTAGTCAACATTTCGTCTATATTTATAACTTTAGCTGCCCTTTCAAGAAAATACAAACTATAAAAGTATTTCGCAGTATTTCAAAGTGAATACAATGTTCTTCTTTCTGCAATTTTTCAATATCCGTCTGAAATTACTGTTGAAACCTTTCTGGTTTTCTCTTCTTGCTTACATTATCTGAATAAAAAAGTAAAGCTGTTTTGTTTTGACGAAAAACCTATAGACAGCCTGGAGAGATCCTTAGACTCGCGGTGCCCTCATAGACTTGTGAGACACCGCACCTGTCTGGATTGGTGCTTTCTTCAATGTCAAAATACCCGGTGGAACCTTCCAGGATTTCAGATATTTTCCGAAGCTTTAAACAAAATTCTTTAAAACTATCTTTATTTTGTTGATAACATATGGTTCATTTTTCGAAACGTTAGTGCGGGTCCCTCCATATTTAAAATACAAAATTGCAGCAGGAATTTCCAAGAATATGTTCCAAAGATGATTCATACTGTACAGTTATAATGTGAGCCTGGGGACCGCCCGCGTGAAAGTGTATTGCCGAGCAATATTCAGTTATTTGGTTTTAGAAATATTTGGTGAGAGTTTGCGCCAGGCCAGTGACGGACCCGATGTCCTTCGGGGCCAGTTTACGCGGAGAAAGCCGATAAAGCAGCAAGCCGGGTCAACCCTTCTGGCCTGTTGACCCACCTAAGGCCATCTCCACTTATTTTTATGTTTCTCATCGATATGATTCGCCAAAGTAGGGTCGCTCGATCGGCAAAAAAAAAGGCCAAAAAAAACGTTGACCATAACGTTCAGAGACACGAAATTAAAGCGTATTAAGTGCAGGTTTATCAAGAGCTGATACAGTATTTATTGTTTGTGAAAGAATCTGTAAACTAAAGTACTCAGTTTGTGAAAAACAAAACCCAACTAACTCAAAGCCGGAGGTCGTGAGTTCGAATCCCATCGGGGTCAGATATTTTTTCTCTTTCTCCGTGTGGGCCCATTTCCTTTCTAGGGCTAACGCTCAGAAGGTATTATTTGGAATATTTATTAGAGCACTTTAACTTATCACATTTAAACCTATATATAACTCAAAGCCAGTGGCGGGGTAAACGCCATGGCAAAAACTCGGTGTAAACCAACTCCCCAACTGCGCATTTGTAAACTTTGAACAGGCTGCCAGTGTCTAGTGTAATTGAAACGATAAATATGGAGTTACCTTTGCGAATCGTGAATATATATGCAGTAAGAACAATGTCAGAAGTGGTTTTCAATTGTTGGATTGTCTTTCTTCTGTTTAATATGGTCAGGTTTTGACAGTGAGCAGGCACCGAAAATATTGACTTGATGCCTCGCTGAGCAATGAAATACTTGCTATAAATTGCCAAAGTATAAGCGCCAAACAGTCGAACATGTTAAGGTTTTGTTTATTTACACCACAATATCTGACACTTCCAAACGGTGAGGGTAATCATTATAAGAGAACTGTACTACATAATTTTCATTTCTATTTTTTTTTTGTTTTTTGCGAAACTTCAAAAAACTGGGTTGGTCGGACGATGAGAAACATAAAAATAAGTGGGGATGGCCTAATTAGCAAGACAACAAATTTGCTCAGCTGAATGCAATATGTGTAACAAATCAGTATTTTCTACGTAACCCCGGCCTCAGCGTGTTCTTAAATTTTGGGTTATTTTCAGCTTCAACATTCGTACAAAAATGTTCTATAAAAAGTGTACATACTGTTCAGAAAAAAGTAAGGAACAGATATTTTGGAAAGGCTCACTAACGTTAGGGCTTAACTTTAGTTTGCCAAATTCAGTCCCATGCAGTTGTTCATTTATTAAAATTCAGTTCATATTTTAAAATCTTAAAATTGTTGTTTTTGCCTTTTTGGAAAATATCGAAAAAAACAAAGGACCAGAAAATGAAGCATGTTTCGGCTTCAAACGGTAACAATAGTCAATACACTTCCTCTTTTTTCAGGCTGAAGCCGAGTGCTCTTAGACTTTTTGACGATGTCAGCCTCAAATGCTCTTTGACGCTCTAACGCATACATCAACAGCAATTAAATGTTTAAAAAATCAAATTTGAAATTTTAATTGCACTGCTCCATTTACAAAATTTATAGAATTTCTTACTCTGGGCCGAGGTACGTTCTTAGCATGTGCTCAAGATTTAAGATTTGGGCATGTTTTAACCTCAACACGCTCTAATATAAAAAAGGATCTCATATTCCAAAAGCAGAAGATATGAAGCATGTATTTTGTTGTCATTCTTGCCGGCTTCGGTTTTGTTAAAAACAAAGACACTGCTGCATTTTTTGTTTTGTTGCTGACAAAATATCGAATATCAATACGCTTTCCAGAAACCATTTTCTAGCTAACTTTAAAATCTTCGGAAAATTTGTTTCATTGTATTTGTAATAGTTTATATTTGTTTACTGAATGGAATAGAACTCATAATAGAGTTATTTCCATGAAATGTACATCAACTGTGCAATGTAAGTCTATAAAAATTGTCAGTACAGTTTCAAAGGAAGAGAGCTTGTAACATTCTAACAATAGCATCGAGCCACGCAGGTCCAGTTAGCTTTAATACAACTGCTGCATTAAATTCTAAGCCTAAGGTTCAGTTTTAATACTCCCAATTCAAAACATATTTGCAGAATTCCAGAAACGAGACTTTCTGAGTTTCAAATGCGGTATAAACCCATTTCTACTGACTGGAAGGGCCGGGAGTGTCACCGTATTACTGCCGGTCTATTCTGTTATAATTCTCGAAGAGACTACTAGAACTAGTATCACCTGCCTTAAGAAGATTACAAGCGATTCCTCGGTGAGGTTTGAATGACAACAAATAAATTTCATGATTATCGCCTATCGGTGTTCCACCGACTCTTAAAATGCATCAGAGTTAAAACTGGAATTGAAGTTCACTGAATCGAGAAGACTTTTCATTGCCACTAGAGCTGTCCAGTTTCCGTCAAATTTTCTAGTTTATTCAACTGCCCGAAGCCGGTAACGTAAAACGGGTCTAAGAGTAAGAATACCATTCAGAAAAACCCGGCGAAAAGTTGTCGGTTTCTTGCGATTCTGTTTACCACGTGCGTTTGATTGCGTCCTTAACGGGCAGTGAATGAAACTGCAAAGCCGATTTTATTTGTATATAATTATGCAATAGCGATAGACAAACAAATATTGAATACTTTTGTTGTCAATAAAATTTGCCGGTAAAACTTTCAACACTACGATAGTTACTTTAACCTAGTTACGCTTTGTTTCTTACCTCAGCGCTCGGCTATTTTCGATTTTGTGTTCTTGGTCGGTGGGTGGCAGTCTTGGCTAAATCACAGTCGAGAAAGACTGTCAGTTCTGTGTCGCTCTTAAACTATTTTACGAACTAAACAGACTCCAAATTAGTCAAACATGATTACCTTGTTAATTTCAAGTACTTTCACAACGCAAATTTTTGATAAATCAGTAATGTCTGTTTCAAGAAGGGCGCTTGCCAAAAGTGGATTAGGATTTGGCGCGAAATGTGACGCCACAGTTTTGTGTTGCATAAATCTTCCCGCGCCCAGAAAATCACCACGGGTGGTCACCTTATTGACCAATCAGAAACGAGCATTGCTTCATGTTTGATTGTGTTCTCGGCTCAATTCAAATGAGACAGAAACGGAGTTTTCCTGTTATGTTGAGCAATTAAACTTTATATAGACAAGTATTTTCATAGGCATTTAATTCACGATTCTAAACAATATCACAGAATCATAAAAATCCAGTTAATTCTATAAAGCAATATCTACCGGCAGTTTATTTCCAGTTAAGGTGTAGATTAGCTTCAAATAAAGCAGGTATAGACGGAAAATACAAAGCAATGCGTTTTTCTTTGTCTATTGTATCATTTCAATTTTGTATTTTCGCTAAACATAACTGTTTCTACCGGAAAATCCCTTGGCAAAAGTTTTACCCCAAAGCACAGTATTTCTATAGCAATATCTTTGGATAAAGCTATATTTAAAATATCTATTTCAGTAACTGATAATTAATTTTCTACATGGATTTATCTGAGGTGGATTAAGTGCACTGGTAGTGAGTCCACAGAATTCGTAATACTTAAATACAGATCCTTAGCCAATCCTTTTGCGTAAATAAAAACAATATGCAAAAGTTAAAACAAAAGTTCATCACCTCAGTTTTGCTGTTTTCAGATAATAAATCATTTTATTTTTGTCACACTTTTCTTTTCTTATTGGAACGTCTAATTTTTGGGCAGACGCTGAATGTTTTTAAATATTTTGAGGATTTCAGCCACAAATGTTTTTAAATTTTTCTTAAACATAATTGTTAATATTGGGTGTGCAGTTGTTAGTTTTCACTTCGTACAAACCAACCGGAAGTACAAATACGCTTTATTGAATTTGCCGCTACCCTGGCCGGCAAGAAAGAAATATAATGATAATTAAAAAAGATTTAAAATAAACATGTACATGCACAACACTAAAGGCGATGTTGCACCGACGAACATTAGCCGAGAAACAAAATATTTCCATGATCTTGTGCAGTATCCAAAATAAAAGTTCTTCGCCTTTCCTCAGCCTCGAATATGTTCTTAGAATGTTCTTAAATTTTGGGCATTTTTCAGCCTCATGTTCTTAAAAAGGTTCTTCTAAAAAGAGTGTATTGTATTTTAAAAACACTACCAAAAGAAAAATGCTAACTGACGCACTAACTTAATACACTGCATGTAAAAAATTCCCAGTGGTATCACGATTAAAAGCCTATTACATGTACCTAAATATTTCCTTTCATAGTTTTACTGATCTGTTTTAGTTGTTCTTCAAAAAAAGAAAAACAGCTGCGAACTGCGAAAGTTGTACGAACTGATTAACTGGAGGGACGTTTATAAAATATTTAATGCTTAGCGAAGCTTCTTAATCCGGCCACGGTTGAATACAAACTTTGTGGTAATAGCGCAAAATTAGCTTATGACCTTGGGCATCTTCAATAGTCTTTTGTATAACTGGCTAATTGGAACTTACGTAAAAGCAAAATGGCTTATCACCTCCATCATGTTTTCTGATATATCTTTTAATAGGGTCAATAAACACTGCAACCCTTGACCGTTTAAACTAACAAAAAAAATGCTTTGACAATTTGATAACACAGATAAGAACTGATCTAAATACACAAAGTGTGCAGTCCTCATTGCCCCGAGCAGTGAGGTCTGATAGCGGTTAGAGGCTTCTAACAAAAGTCTGCAGCCATCTTGTCGTACTCCACAGATCCAATCTATCATTGTCAGTCGCGTTTCACATATTGTATATTTGAACTTTTGTTTCAAACAGTTTGTATGACGATCATATAGAACATAGTTTACATGTATGGCTATTTAATCTTGTCCGATAAGTTTTCTTGTTTGCTTTGAATTTGGTGTGTCCACTTTGCTCCAACAAGGAAAACATGCTGTAAAAGCGCACACGGAAAGCTTAAAAAACGCTAATGACAAAAGAATGAAAAGTGCTATTGTCCTTGAGATTGGTCCCGCTAACATAACGATTTATGAACTTTCAAGGAAACTTTTCATGCCATAAAAAGCTTTTTAAATTTTAAACAGCAAACTCATCTTTTAATACAGTCATTAACTCCAAGACTAAATTGAGTGGAACCAAACTTCCCGTGTCGTGTCTCGTAGGAATGACTGTTTATATTCAGTAATGAGAGGATCTCAGTTCAATAAAATATAGTTTGATAGTTAGATTCTGGTCAACACTTTCTCCTGTTTTTCAATATATGCATGACTTTGCATTTTGCTACAAAGAAAATTCACTAAAGCATGACTTTGCATCTTGCTACAAAGAATGTGCGAATCTGCTTTCTCTTCGTTTTTCCAAATCAAACATGTTGTATATTAAGAATAGGAAGGTGAAAATTCGTCATGAAAAGCCCCATTGATTCTTGATAATCTTCATTTAACTCCACGTGGAGAAAAACAATAGCCTTGCAGTTTTCTACACACAAGTGAACATGGCAAGATCCACTAACATTGTTGTTGCGGTCACTGTCAGATTTAACAGTACAATGGGTCCTTGTTAGTAGGTTTGACCATTTATCCATGATGTCTGAACAGTTACCTACAGCCTTATGTAGTATATGTAATTGGTCAAATCTCTTGGAAGAAAAGTCTTTTACTGTAATATGAAAACAAGTTTGCTTACTACTGACATACGTTGAATATTCTAAATATTATTTTAAAAAACTAACCTGTATTATTGTTATGAAGTCATTCCTTGTGTTACGATGTAAAGAAGTTTCAAGCAACAAACTTAATTAACAAGATGCCGTCCTGAGCAATCAAGTTGATGTTTACAGCATGCACTGTTCTATAGACTATTAAACTTTCCCAGGCTTTTCGAAAGACTTCTCAGAGAACGACTGTGTGTCGAGACGCTTATATACCCACTGGTCCAGTTAAATTGCTAGTTCTAATCGACTCATCTACATATAAGTAGAACGCGAATCGAGTAACATTGATCAGCAAAACCGTAAAAGGGCAACCATTTTGAGAAACGCGATCATGAGAGGATGATACGCTTGTTGTACAACATAGAAACAATATTTATTTTCTGCAAGCACTTGGGGGTTATTTTTAAATGGTGTGCATCTAGATTGGGACCACCCACGACTGATCAAATTTAGCCAACAAAACATATTTAAAAAAAAGTTACCCGTCGGAAAGAAAGGAATTGAAAGACTTTTTGAAGATGGCCAGCGGTCAATTAAACACTCAAATTGGTAACACTTTAAAAGTTTCTTTTAATACTTCAGGGCAAATTTGATAGTAAGAAAATCATTACTTTATATGAGTAAAATAGAAAATATCCAATAATTTCAGTTGGATAACAGTGAATTTAACTTCATTAAACGGAATGATGAACAACAACTCTCGAGAGTCCTCTCGATCTGAATTAGCTCTACATAAAATACAAATTTGCATTTTGTCCCGTATTATTACAAATATTTTTTCACATTGTGATTCAACCGAGAGAAAATTGCTAAATAAGCCGATTTTACAGTTGTACCCTGGCAAGAACACAAGTCAAAGGCTTCGCTCCTGCTTCTTGATTTTGTGAGATGAAGATATTAATGGCAAGCGTTTGCAACTGAAATGACTTCATATGACTGGACGGCTTTCGTGTGAGCTGCTATGCTTCATTGTTTTCAAATTATGGATCACCTAGTCAATAGCAAAGATCTCTCCATAATAGAAACAGCTTTTCAGCATTTGTGCTGAACCAAAAAAGATGCAATTTATTTGTGAGACTACTGCAAATGACAGCTTGGTTCTGTGAAACGCGCATTAACCTTGTAAGTGAGAATCCGAAAAGTTGTACGTATGTATACACATGAAGGAAATTACAGCAACATGTTGGCGAAACTAGGACTTCTCAATATGCATAACCACATAAATATCGTTTAGTTAGACCTCAGTTGGTAAAGTGAATATATTACCTTTAAATTCCATTCAGTGACAAGCTGACAAACTCTTCATGAAATGTCTGAAGCGAAAACAAATCCCATGGCTACGTATCACGTTTAACTGAGCCCAGGCTAAAGAACATCAATTCGCGTTTTACGCCAGTGCAAGTTCTCTGCAAAATTTGAGTTACCCTGGGAACCGGTCAGATAAAAAAAAAGGAACAATTCTCCGCAAAAAGCCTTCACGCCTAAGAGCTAAGGCGCTAATGAAGAATTATTATGTCTAAGAGCAATATTTTTTGAAAAAGGTAACTGAGCAGCGAGAAGGAGGCTTGAAGGGTTTACGATGAGATCAAATGCGCCCTGTTCATTCCTATTGAGCTATTCAGTTTACGGATTGAAGCAAGATATTTTTATAATGTTGAAATACAATCTAAGAATAATCAATATGTTTACGCAAAACGTTATATGCTGTAAAGAAATAGTTTCAAAGGCTAAAATTAGAAAGCAATCAAAAAGCCATGGATAACCAACTGGCACCGATTTTATCAATATTTTCACAAAGGGGTTTCCTGGACTTTCGGGTTAAAGTGGAAGTGATTGAAGTGAGTTTTTGGATGTGTTGATCACAATCTGGTTGTGAGTGCGTCACTTGTCGGCCTTATCGGGTCCTTCAATTTCTACGAAAAGAGCAGTCTGGAAAACACCGCCGAAACAATACAAAACAACGAATATCATAGACTTTAAGGCTGAAGTTTTTCCCACTGCTGTTAGTTTGTCAGGAAAATTCGAAAAACAGTTTACAATTGGAGACGTACGATCTGTTTGACTTGCAGCGGTAATCGATTGTCCTAGACCTTTAGAACAATCAATCACCGTTTGACTTTTAAACAACATTAATTCTATGGCTGCATATGCCTGACGGGCACATCGGTGTTAATTCTTACCAACAATCGAAATAAGCACGCGGTTGAAAACAACAGCAAGGCTACGCAAGTTAGTGGTCAGCGCACGCGTATTACGTCAATATAAGCTACAATCAATCACGGCGAGTCTGCATATGCACTTAAGGGTGTTTGGTATTTTTAACTGATGGAGGGCGATACTGTCCTTTATTAAAGTAAATTTGGCTCTCTTTGACGTCATGTTGAATCCTACAGACTGTAGGGTTTATTGCGACCACAATAAGGATTTTAAGAAAAGACGTGTGATACTGTTCTCGTAAAATATATAAACAAGTTTATGTCGTTCGAGAACAAACTTTTTGGCACATTGATGACTACAATATTAGAGGGTGATTACATGAGACCGGGATGAACTCAGACCGGGACGAAGTCAGATCGTTACAACGACATTACAAGAGACCGGGACGAAAGTCGCGAGTGATTACATGAGATCGGCATGAAATGCGTAGGCAACTAAAAATCTTTCTTATACAAAGTACGTTTTGCATGTTGCACATTGGCCGCTGGCCATTTCGCTACGAGCCAAACCATCATGGACGTTCGTCAGCTGCAGGAGATGTGTTTCGTAATGTTAGTTTCTGTAACGGCATGTGCTCCGTGGGCACAAAAACTCGGACCGGTCTGAAAATTTTTGCGATTACATGTCGTCCCGGTCCAAAGTTGACCCGGTCTGAGATTTTCGTTTCGGTCT
>JAOBRH010776867.1:0-14448 GCA_027575125.1 Umimayanthus parasiticus | reverse complement strand
CCTTTTGAAATCGGGTCCCACACAGTTGCTTTGTCAGCTGTTATCGTTGTCTCGAACACTTTCAACTTAATCTGACAAACGCTTTTAGACGAGTCTTCTCGTTCTGACTTCTCCGCTGCATCAGACGCTTGATAGGGACAGGATTTGAAACAACTGCTGACTGCAACACGAGTGGCCAATAGAAACACACGACCAATCAACCCTGTACCTAACACCGGGAAGAGCTTGGTGTTCCCCTGTGTTTGTTCATTTCGATAATGAGAGTTAATTTCCACGCGAATTTCTTTGAGAGTAATGCGAGCTTTACCCCTCTGATAAACTGCTGCACTCCGTATTAGGTTGGAAGGGATTTCTTTCAGAGCAACCCACTCCTTTTCGTGTTTAAAAAACTCTGCCGTTTCTTTGTACTTATCTTTTTTTGTATCTCGATAGCCTTTTATCAACGAGCTGAAAACATTGTAGAAGTTTTTCGTGGCACGGATCTTGTAGACGTAAATGAATGGACTTTTGTTGTTAGCAGACCAAAGAAGATCTGCCCCAAATAGTTTGGAAAACCCTTCCAAGGAACTTGTGGCGACGAAAGCGGAGTTCTGAGATTGAGCGCCAGAACACGACACACCCTCTACGTGTTCCAAAAGCTTCTCGTTGTTTCCAAAACTTTTGAACCCTTTGTCGAAAATGATTTGTGGATCTCTAAAATCAGCCCTGTAGACGAATTGAGGAGGAGTTTCTTCAACCGCCTGTAGAGTAGGTGCGGCAAGAAAAAGTAAAATTGCGCTTATAAAGAACAAGGACTTGAGAAGATTGTGCATTTTCAGTTTCTTACTATTTAAAGAACTGTAAAACCGAAATCCTAAGCAGGTCCAATAAGTTTTATAATGATATCATATCATATCTTACAGCGTGTTGCAATGAACCGTGTTTGACCTTAAGCTGATAAGCCATAGCGTGATCTAATTAAAGATGACTGATAGCAGGTGAAAATAATCCGCTATAACTAATACCCTGGTAACCAGAATCCATTAACACACAGTAAACCTTACTATTTGTATTTAATCTTACTGATGTGTGTTGCAAATCCAACTACAAAGTAGTTATTTTGGAAACAGATGATATTGATACACGTATTTAGAAGTTTTAGGCTCCATTATAAGACAATTTCTGCAATTAATTAATTGTAATATTATTTGTATTTAGGGACTGGTCGTTTTTATGACCGGAGTTATGGTTGAAAAGGAAATATTTTTCTTTTCAAAAATATTTGACCGAATCTGTTTTCAAGTCTTTTCTTAGTTCAAATGACTGTTAAAGAAACCACATCTACATGTAAAGTTTGCTACCCAACCATTGTCGTAATTATAATCTGGTCCTTTGGCTATGTTGATCCTACTGATGATCAGTTACTGATTTACCTTTTATTTCAACGACATCACAGTGATCTGTGCAGTTTCAATTTGCTTACAATAAGAACCCCATTATCGTTCTTTCTTAACTCAAATGCTGCAGACAATAAATATGAAATACTATATTTAATCTCCATGAGCGGAAAACTCTCCCCATAATCAGAACAACAACCACTGTCATAACTACAGGCTATTCCCTTGACTATCTTTCAAGCGTTCCCTTCAGTTTACTGTCATTCTTTCTTAACTCAAACGTTGCTTTTAGTAAACGCGAAATACTATATGTAATCTCCATGAGTGGAAAACTCTCCAGGAATCAGAACAACAGCAATGACAATCAAACTCATTTCTGATCTCTTTGATTTATAGACAGAAAAAATATATTATCTTTAATGCTAAGAATGAGCCAGTTAGGAGCTAACTAATTTTCACATAATTCGGATCGTATAAATAGGACCATAGTGACAATTTAATTTCTAAAATGTCCACATTAGTTGCTGCAACAACAAGTGTACATTGTGTCTGACTTCAGTCGAGCTTTTGTTTCCCTCACCAAAACGGGTTAATTCATAAAAACAAACTGACCCGTTCTGGTAAACAGTAATCTTCATTTTTCCAAGATTTAATTCAAAATCTCGTAACTTTCTAGCACCGTTGAACAAATTTGTGAATTCTATGACCTTCGAGGTTTTGATTGATATTTAATGTTTTTTTAATTAGTTTAACTGATTTCTAATAAAACAGTTTCATCATTTTAAACAAAGCTATAGCCGGAGTGAATTTGACAATGATTGAGTTCTCGGTCCCAAGGCTGGTAAAGGTCCTCACATCAAGACAAGTCTTCACCTATTGACATCTGTTGGAAAAGTGACTGGTCAGTCACAAATGGCAATAATCAATATGATATTTGTTTAGAACTTCTTCTTTGTTTCAAAACGATTGGATAATTTTGATACAATTTAGTTGAACTAACAAACATTTTATCGCAGAGTATTCTATTCGTTAGGGTCATAAAAACCTGGAAGATCACGGAGTTTCGTAGACTCGATTTGCTATCTCAGAAAGTCACGAAAACTGGTTTGGATCCGCCATTGGCCTCTTGAACTTAGAAGCGGTAAGCCTGTTTGAGTTTTAGACATTCTATAAAAAATTTGAGTTAACAGCGTAATCTTTAATAACGTAGCTTTATTGTTAACTTATATTTTGACGTGTTGTTATTCAATTTTAAACGTGATGTAGTTTTAGCTTCAAACTTAACTTTCCTTTAACTTCCCTCGAGCGTCCAAGGGGGGAGGGGTCAAATGGACTCCCCTACAGGTTTTTCGGACCCAAAATTTGAAGCCTTCAAGCAATCATTTGAAACTTCCAGTACTTGTAGTCCTCACTTTTGACGTTAATTGGGTAGCGTCATCACTTATAATTTATGCGTAATTATTTATGCAAATTAAAGTTCAAAATAGAAAACTGTAAATTTTTGAGAAAATTTGTTTTTATTTATTGTTTTTTAGACTTTTTTCTTAGTTATATTCCTATTTGAGGCTGCAAACACATGTTTTCTACTAATTTCAGTAAAATTTGCTGCCGTTTTGCGTAATAAGATTTTTAAAAAATCCAAGACGGCGGCCAATATGGATAGGCATTTAAGATCATTGTTCCTTGTTCCTTGTTCGGTGAGTGAGAAACTTGATATACATTAGATGATGCTTTTCGCAATATGATTTCCTATTCAGGTGATGAAATATTTTTACCGGATTTGACCAAAATATCATTTTTCCACCTATGTTGGTTATTTTTAAAACTATGTCCCTTGGGCGTCTTTTCGAAGTGCCACAGCTGACAGCGCTGTGACAGCGATGTGTACACTAGTGTGACAGCCCTGTCAGTTGCCACTACTTTCACAGTGATGTGCACATCGTTGTCACACAAATGTGCACATCACTGTCAAACTAATGTGAACATCGCCGTCATAGCGCGGTCAGTTGACACCGCTGTCACAGTGCTGCCGTTCAAGTCTTTTTCTTGTAGCAAGGAAACCGTCGTATTTCGTTGCTGTGGTTAGCCTCGGTCAGAGCTTTCGCTAAAATTCAGAAAAAATGGAAATTCTTGAGAAAAGTCTGTCATTTTCTGAAAATGGATAACGGAGCGCGATGCGGCTCTCTTTTCATGTTATGGTGATGACACTTCACGCTTGCTTTGCGTTGATTGGCTGATTCTTTTTTTCTTGAATTTGATTGGTTGAGGCAAACGACTATTTTTTTCATAATCTGGATACTTGCACAGTTGCAATTTTCAGTCTCAGATTAAAGTTTTCAGTTAGTCATTAATTGGTCAAATTAGAGGGATAATAAATTGCTCAATACTATTGTGTTCATTAACCAGATGTATAATTAACACAAAAATAACTGCTGAATTAATTTCGAGTAAAATTGCAATGGCTAAGACGCGTATTTAGTGTCGGCCCGTACGATAAACTCTTTTCCAGTTAAGTTAAGTTATGTTAGGTTAGGTTAAGTTGAGGTAAGTTAAGTTAAGTTAAGTTAAAGTAAATTAAGAAAAGCTTAGTTAGATTACATGACAAGTTAAGCAACGTAAGTAAGGCCCAGTCTCAAATAATCGCCCACCCTAAATTTAAGGGCGCTTGTTTGAACAAATAATTCGGTATGTCAACTCACTCAGTCGGCTTTTGAGTCGAGTGATGCCCTTCAACTTTCTTTTCTTCTTTCCAAGGAACCAACCTCTCCAATGACCCTTTTGAAATCGGGTCCCACACAGTTGCCTTTTTAGATGTTATCGTTGTCTCGAACGCTTTCAACTTAATTTGACACGCGTCTTTAGACGAGTCCTCTCGTCCTGACTTCTGTGCTGCATCATACACTTCTGAGGGACAGGATAGAAAACAACTGCTGACTGCAACACGAGTGGCCAAAAGGAACAATCGACTAATCAACCCTGTACCTAACACCGGGAAAGGCTTACTGCTCCCCTGCGTTTGTTTATCTAGATAACGAGAGTTAATGTCCACACGAATTCCGTTGAGAGAAAGGCGAAAGCTTCCCCTCTGATAAACTACTGCACTCCGTATCAGGCTGGAAGGGATTTTTTTTAAGAGCAACCCACTCTTGTTCGTGTTCAAAACATTCCGCCGTGTTTTTATAATGCTCGTTTTTTGTATCTTGATAGCCTTTCATCAGTGAGTTGAAGCACTGTAGAAGTTTTTTGTGGCACGGATCTTGTATACGTAAAAGTATGGCCTTTTATTTGCAGCAGCCCAAAGGAGATTTGCCCCAAACCTTCTGGCAAACTCTTCCGAGGAACTTGTGGCGACGAAAGCGGAGTTATGAGTTGTACCTTTAGAACACGACACACCATCTACGTGCTCCAAAAGCTTCTCGTTATTTCCAAAACATTTGAACCCGTTTGCGAAAATGATTTGTGGATCTCTAAAATCAGTCCTGTAGACGAAATTAGGAGGAGTTTCTTCAACCGTTTGTAGGGAAGGTGCAGTAAGAAAACATACAATTGCACTTATAGAAGGCAAGGAATTGAGCAGGATTTTCATTTTCAAAATTGTGCTATAAAATGCAAAACCAAAGTCGCAAGCCCTACATTATAATTGCTTTTAATTAGCCTTGTTTCACAGACTTAACGCTAATAAACCGTAACGTAATTTAATTAAAGAAAACAGGTAATTTCCTAATTAACAGAATTCCTTAACATGCATTTAATCGTACTGGTTGCATATTTGGATTAAAAGCTCTGTGATGTGTGTTACTTTGCAGAGTACAAAGTAGTCTTTCTTAAACGGATGATAACAATACACGTATTTAGAACCTTAGACTCCAATATAAGATAATCTCTGCACATTAATTTGTAATGCTATTTGTATTTGGGGACTGGTGACCGGAGCTGGGGTTAGATTTAAAGATTCTAATTGCCAGAGGCCTTTGTTGGATCCAAATCAATTTTTGTGATTTTCTAGGATTGCAAAATGAATTTGTGAAATTCCATGATCTTCCTGACATAGAATATTCTACGATTAAATGTTTAATTCACACTAATTGTAAGAAAATTGTTTGATCATTTTGAAACAAAGAAGAAGTTTAAAACAACCAATTGCGACATTGAACAAACACCTTTTCAGGGGGTCACACTCATTTTCAATTCAGTATTTCAGAGGCTTTGTTTTAAAATGATGAGACTGCTTTATTAGAAATTAGTGAAACTAATTAATAAACATTAAGCCGCAGAGTATTTATGCCAGGTTCGTACAGATCATAAAAACCTGGAAGGTCATGGAAATTCACAAATTCGCTTGAAGGTTCTAAGAAGCTACGAGAATTTGATTTGGGTCCTGGAAAGTGATGCATGAAAAATAAAGATTACTGTTTATCAACACGGGCCAGTTTGAGTATTGGACAGGAAAACAAAATCTCTACTGAATCGAAGTCAGACACATTATGCTTGATTCGCATGAAAATACAGTAGTAAGAAAGACTTGAGTGCGGTGTATTGAAACGTCCAATGTGTTTTGGTTTTTTTTGCCGTTTTTCTGCATTGATAGGGGGATAGACAGGGATAGACAACTAAATCTAGTTTGGATTGATGTTTAGTTTAATTCTTCATACTTTCTGCTTCGATCGTCATTTTGTTTTATTTTGCTTCGGTGAGAGCCGTCATGTGCGCCAGGCTAGGCGATGTCCGCTAAAGCATGTACTGAGGGCGCTTAAATATTTGAATTTGAACACTAGAATGGCCTCACAACTCGCTCGGTCCTTCGGGCCTCGGAGCTCGCTCGTGGCCATTGCATGACGCCCACCGTATTGTGTGTTGGTGGTGTACCAAAGCAAAACAAAATGGCGATCGAAGCAAAAATCGAAAACAAATAGTAAGTGCTGCCGTTTACCCTTGGCTAACGTTGCAGTTTTTTATTTCTTACCTGCTTACATACTTACTTACTTACTTACTTACTTACTTACTTACTTACTTACTTACTTATTTAAACGTCGATTTTATATAAAGCAGGAATCCAACGTCGAAACTTCCTCAGACCACCGAAATCCAGGTGATCTTATGCCGTTTTAATCGGCATTTCCAATCTCTTAGAACATATTAGTTAAAATAGCGAACTAGTTCTAAAACTCGGCCAGTTGCTCTGTTATAGGTAAAACAAGACAAAGTGCACGGTCACGGTTCGTTCAACCTAAGACAAAGCAGCTTTGTACACTCCTTCAGTTTAATTTGAAATTGGTTGAAAGTTCTATCAACTATGACTAGAGCGAGTGCGCCTTTCGAAACCCGTGCACACAGTTCAACTTGTCTTTAGTTCAACGCATGCTCAGATCAACGTTTCGCCTGAACTGAATTACGTTAAAATTAATTTTCACAGTTTTCTGCACGAACGATTAAAACGTACAAACATAGAAGGCAATATTAATTTCGAAGCAATCGAGAAAAAATATTTTTATTAATTAACATGTACATAGCACTGAGTAATCAGTATTGTTGTTTCTTCAGAGATGATAATCTTTATTGAGGAAACGTTTTCACTAAACTTAGTAGTTTTCGAAAAGGATCCTATGCTAAAACATTAAATTATATGATGTGATAAAATCTAAAGCACAGTCTACACGGCATAAACTAACCCGGGCTCAACTCGGATTAGGGTTCGACCCGGGTTAGTTTAGAAACATGACGTGTAAACACAACGCGGATTAGTTTTAGCCCGGGTTAGTACAAATAGGATAATCATTAAAAATATCTACATTACAATAAAAAAACATTTTAAAAATATTTACATTAGAAATCTAGCTAAAATTGAAAACACTACGTTTAAAATGAGCAAGAAAATCATTGACAGCATGGAATTATGTCGTTTCTTGACCACAGTTTGTTTTGGCACGGGGCAGTTCTAGCTTGGACTTATATTTGTGTTCATCTTCGTGCTTCGTTGAAATCATAGTATGCTGTACAATTCCATTTAGTCACTTGTACACGTGCACACATCTTCTCCTAAAACGTCTTTTCTCTAAAGTTGTTCACTTAAGTGTGGCCAAAGCATGTGTGAGGCAGATGAATAAAGAGGTTTGTCTGAGTTAATTTTAGCAGCTTTGTTTTGTAAAATCTTCTTTGCAAACTCATCTGGATGACAACTTGCTTTTGGAATTATGGCGAATATTTCGTCAAAATAATTTTTCTGCTTTTAGAAGTTTTCAAAGAAATTTGAGTGGAAGTCAAAGTGTGTTACACATCACTGAGGTGCCATTTACATAAATGCCGACCTGGGATTATGTTTGTCACGCGACGAAAATATTTTGTTTACTTGAGCAGTTTTATCCCGGGACCGCAGGCGGCATTTATTCCCGAAGAACTTCATCCCACCCGCGCCTTCCGGTATCTTGACAATGAAATCAACCTCTAAAAGAAGGGAAAGGATTTTTCTGGAGCCAGAAATCACAGTGGGAAAAAAGCTCCAAATTTGTATCATCAGCAAAAGCTCCAGATTTGCATTATCAGCAGATATTGGAAGTACCAATAAATTGCCATTGTGGTTGTTGTACTTATTGTTTTTGTTGATGTTGTTATTGTTGATGATGATGTTAACTTTCAATTAGTAATAGTTTTTCGATTTTCACCTTTTCTGACCTTGCATTTTTATGTATACGGTATATTCATAATTACGAACGCCAGTTTCCAAACCAACAAGAGGCTACGCTATAGCCTTACTCGGGCCTTGCCGTATACTTGAAAGTCTAAAAATGAACAACCTTGTTCTTGAATTGATTATCTCATACACGGCAACAATAACATCACACAGGGAACCTGTATGTATTGATTTTTTTTAATGTAGTTCTTATTTTGACATCTATGTAAGTTTTTAAGAAAATTGCTGGCCCCATATACATACTGCCCTAGATAATAGGGCTTGCTGAGTATGTATTTTACATTAAAATCTCCTTAAAAAGGTGATACCAGTATGTATCCAAAACATGAATATTTTTAAAACTTTTAAATATGTTTACAAGTTTTAATCTAAATCCTCAGCTGAAGCTGACCCGCAATGGACCACTAAAACCATTAGACTTCTTAGGTTTATTTAAAGGTTCATATTTGAATGTGTTTAAATGCTGCATTTCAACAGAATATACCTAGAATTTGATAGCTGAGTCATTCCGTTTTGACATATGCTTAGTGTGTAATTATTTTCAAGTAGACTAAAACAGTGTATACTTCGATCTCACTTGTTCACTACAATTCGTTCATTATTTGGTGATCACGATTAAATATTAAACAACTTTACTGTCCTATATCTTAAAACTTATTTCCTGAATATGTACTCTAAATTACAACCTCCACAGTCAAAAGAAGTTGATAGTTGTATGTATTTTTTTTTACAATCTGTAATCTTAGGTTACTACCTTATAGTACAGACTAATCCCAGCAGTGGTGTTCAGCAAACTAATATAATTAACCTGTAAGGTAACCGGCCGGTTAGGTTAGCCTGCTGAGCACAATTAAGCATATTAACAAGAAAGGGGTCTCATGCAAAAGACAAGGCATCTGATGGACAATAATAGTGCTTCTTTTCAAATGTTTTTAATTCTGTTGTCTTTTATTGTAGTTGGTTCATAAAGCCAAATTTCTTTGTATCAAGTGATATTGTATTCAAACAATGTCAAAGGTATACTCAGATATCTGGAAACCAAAATTTTGAGATTTTCAGTGAAAAAAACTGCGCACGGCGTTTCGCTCGATTCGATTTCTCGCGTCTTCATTAGCTTTAATTTTGAAATACTATCTTATCTTGCGTGTGGTGAAAAGATAATCAAAACTAGCATCTAAAAATAGCGTGAAATTGGGCGAAAATTCAACTAGTAATTTTTAGTCTCTCTGACATGCTTCAGGAGACCCGTTTCCTGTTATCGCACGACATATACATAGTGATTTAAATGTGGTAAGTTAAAGTGCTCTAATAAAACTGCCAAAAAAATACCTTCTGAGCGTTCGCCCTAGAAAGGAAATGGGCACACACTGAGAAAGAGAAAAATATCTCTAACCACGGTGGGGCTCGAACCAACGTCCTCCGGAACAGATCACAGTTGCTCTACCAACTGAGCTACAAGGCCAGATGGGAGCTGGTTTTTAACTTACCGTCAATTTAAACCACGTTATAATTTAAGCAGCTAAGATCATGAGAGGAACAAAAGTTAAACTTAAAGGGAAAAAAATCATCAGTTTGCTTTTCATGTTTTGTACTATATATAAGAAATGTTTAAAACTTATAAATACTCAAACAAATTCTACGTCCGAGTCAAACAAAATAAACTCATACGTACCAGATAATATGTTTGAGACTTGTACTGTGAATACTCACAAGTTCAAGGTCCAGTTCCTTAGGTAAGACGCGTTTGATCCGAAAGAAGAATCCGCGTTTGTGATTTACTCAAAAAAATATATTACCAAAATGTACAATGTACATTCTCCTCGGTCAAACATGGAACATATTGCTGTGCCAAGCGAAGACGCAAGCATGTAAACAATTTTGTCGGAATTGTCCATCGGATCGACATCACGGTAGGCTGCATTTAACTGACTACTTTGCCTCATTAGTCTCACGTAAATACGGCTTCTAGGTTATCAGGACACGCGCAATTTAAAATTCCGCTGACCATTCCAATCCGTGTGTAGGCCTAAGCCAAACCTAACAGTTTTCGTTGCGAATGGATAAATATTACGTTTTAGTATTTCTTCTCCAACATTGTATGTTAGTGGAACTACAGGAGTTTCTTACCATCACAAACCCTCTGGAGCAATAACTCGGTGGTTCCGGACAAACCAAAATATATTACTGACCAACAGTGCAAAGAAAAACGGGGCTGGTTTTGAGATAGCGAGAGATTTGAATAACCGAGTTCGTAAAGACAATATGTACTGTAGCTCATTTCAGGGAGTAACTTAACTTTGAAAATATAATCGATCAAATACATATTGGGGAGATTTCACTCACTTCATCGACTTAAGTTCTTGTATTAGATATAGGGATCCTTCGTTTGGCAATATCACTCATGCATACACAATTCAGAAGGTTTGCTTGGAGAGTTTTTATGAACCATTATCAAAATGACGAGGGAGTTTTGTAGTTCTTAAAGACACTCTTTATGCACCATCACTCCGTGTACTCCTACGATTCTAATTAACAGAACTGTAAAGTCAAAAGTAAGTGTCAGCCATCAGATACATAAATACGATACTTTTATAACACTGACCTTTATGGTGCCCTCCAATATACGGTTTAAGGCCACAACTTCATTAACAGGTCTAATATATCAAACTTAGATAAATAGAATGTCAGGAAAACAAACGAATTCCCTTGTGCGTTTCGTTCTTGTTGGTTACTTCCTTGAAAAACAGCTTTAGAAATAGTAACTTTAACTATAACTTACTAATATGGTATTCAGTCTAACTTCAATCTATAATAGCTACAAAATACTTCAAAGGAAAGTAATGAAAAACGGTCTTCCCTCAAAACTTTAATTAACAGGTGCCATTAAAATCTATCAAACTTTTAATTAAATACTATTTCAGGAAGGCACGCAGATGTCGTGTTGCGTTAAATTACCTGCTTGCAAAATAATTTAATGACAAAAACTTTAACCATTGCTGAAGAACAGAGCGATCAGTTTTGGTTCAGTTTCTGTCCAGAAAGCCAACATGCAGCTTCCTACTAGCATTTTTATACTGTCTTTTGTTGCAATACTGGCCGTATTTTCTCTGAATAATGGAGCAGATGCGACCATTGTACCCCCAAGATTTGTCTACAGATCAGACTTCAGGGATCCTCAGAGAATATTTGCGTCAGGTTTCCAGAGTATCGGTCCCAATGTAAACCTTTTGGAGCACGTTCAAGGCGTTTCTTGTAGTTATGGTCCGAAGCCCAGCACCGCTTTTGTGGCCACAACATCGGAAGAATCCTTTGCAGAAAAGTGGGGAGGAGATCAGATTTGGATCGACAACGACAAAGGCCCCAATGTCTACATCTACAAGATTCGCGCCACCGAGAATTTTTACAGCGCCTATGATTCGTTACTGAAAGCCTATAGAAGAACAAAAGGCAAGAATTACCAAGCAGCAGCAGCCAAATATCAGTACCAGAAGGAATGGCTGGCGTATAACGGGATCCCAACGGAGCTCATTGTCAGTGCAAAAGTCATGGCTAAGGGGGAACCAGGAAAACTAAGGCTTGTAAGGACAGAACAGAATGGTCGTTATAGAAGTGCCTCTACTCAAGGCAACCCCGAACCATTTAACGATCCGTCCCGATCCTCAAGCAGCCGGTTGTCACTGTTGACTAGTCGTCTTCCTTTTCTCGGGAGTTGCTTCGGATCGTGTCCCTCCGGGCGCAGGTCAGACGAATCTTCTCCGAGTGAAGACGCCACTCCTGGTTCCTGCCCAACCAAACAAATCGTGTTTGAGACCAGTTCAACAGCTGAGAAGGCGACAGTTTGGGATCCTATCAACAAAGATGTGAGGGAAAGGATTGCTCCATGGGAAGAAGAAACCATAATCCAAGGACACATGGTTGAAAAACCAAAGAAGTAAGGAAAAAATGGGTTTATGGGTTCGAGACCCATTGAGGTCTGCGTTTATTTTAGCAGTATTTGCAACGGTTCAAATTACAAAATAAAACTACGAAGATCATTTCTACTGTCCATTCCTCACTGTAGTTGATGAATGAATTCCTTTCTTATAACTTTATTCACACTTTTTAAGACATTAGCACTGGTTTTTTAGAACTCACAAATGATCTACCTACCATGAATGGCTTCATATCTCAAGCATCGCAGAGGTCATGGGTTTGACTAAATCCCATTCAGATCTAGAAATTTTTTAGAAAATAATTTGCAGCTTCTAAGTTGCTATTAAATCTGCGACAATCATTCAGTCTCACTTCCGATAATACATCTGTTGGCCTAACAGTAAAAATAGCACATTACATCATCTGGGTACCGAATATTAAATAAATTTTATATGATTGAGTACATTTCTGTCTTTTAAAAAACTACCTTGACCATTTTAAGCTAATTCATTCTTGACTAAAATCCTACTAATTTCCAAAAATGTTTTTATTATTTTTGTGATGGACGTTTTCTTTGTTCTGCAGCTGTACCGTTATCCCTGGCACAAGCGGAAGTGGCCATCCTCTACAGATTACGTGTCCCGAGAACAGGTTCTACGACTCGTTTGTAGTGATCCTCAAAGCAGGCATTGGTTCAGAGACGATCGTAGACACAACATTTAAGGACGGAACTACTGGAAAACTCTGGAAGAAAGGAGCACATACAGTTCCTTTGGTACATGGGAAAGGAACTATTGACGATCTTAGAGTGTCCATCGCAAAGGTGTTCCACAAATTTGCCACCAACACTGATTCCTGGTGGTCAATTGTTAGAGTTTACCCAATCTATCCCGACTACATCCAGACATAGGGTTGAATTTAACCAACTTGTAACTCGGCCGAGTGAAATTATTTGACAGTTGATCAATAAAATGTTTGGTGTTGTAGCGAGACAGCTTAAGAAAGAAAACAAATAAAATACAACTTGCAATTGTAGTACTATTATTACGTATGTTGTCCACAGTTTTTCTTCAATTTTAATTTTAATTTTAACTCAACGCACCAAGAAATTTTGAGTGTCTATTGACACCATCTTTGAAAGCGTTAAATGCGAGCCTCAGCTATTAATACATTCAATCTATTTCAAGACCAAGTGTTAACCCCGTGAAAAAGATCTGCTCTACAATACAGTCTAATTCCCGTATTTAAATGAATCACTGTTTTTGTTTTACTGCATCGCTCATATGTTTACCTAAAGTCGGTGCTCGGTTTGGCTTTTACTGCAAGAGGTACCCTAAACGTCTTCCGAAAGAGTCCCATTACCACGAATTCTCTGAGACCAGACACAAATATGATCTAATATGTCTGCAAGTCTGACATGTAAACAAATACTAGAATTTTAATGAAGTTTTATAGTGGAATATTTGTAAACTAGCTTCAAGATCAATGTAATTACCCACTTTAAATAAAGTGATTCCTTCATTTATAGACTTTCTTAGATGGTGACTGTTGAAACAGAGAACAGCACAGAGATTATACTGATAAGCTTCGTATTTTTGTTTGTGGTCAAAAGCTGAAACTAAACTCGTTGCTATGTTTTTTAAGTAAGAGTTAGTTTTATTATCTTTGAAATTCCATAGAAACAGATAAACCAACGCATCAGGGCATTTTGTGTCTATTAACACCATCTTCAAAGCGTGTTCTGCGCTAATTTACCTTTCGTAAACTGTCGTTGCCATTTGGAACAGTCGTTGCTATTTTCAACAACAGTCGATGCTATTTGTAATATATATACAGTAAAAAGAATGAGAACGGCACTGAATTGATCAAGTTGTTGACGTAGTGGTAGTGTATAGGTTTAGCTTGCTAGCGGTCACGGGTTCAAAACACGGGGATTCTTTTTTTATTTAGCTTTTGCTTTTTTTATTCTATTTAGTTTCGTTTAGAATCAATTTTGGTTTCGATTAGAGTTAGAGTCACGGTTAGTATTAGTTGTATTTCCGCGATCAAGACTTTTTCTTCTTCATGAAAACGACAATAGACTATTATTCCAAATGGCAACGACTGTTCCAAATGGCAACGACCGTTTGCGAAAGGGAAAATTGCGTCTGCTGCCTAGAATGACACCGGTCAAGTGTACGTGGGGGAAAAGTTTGTTCCGTTTCTTGCAAGGTGGGCCAGCATAGCTATATAAGAGGAGAACAACTGCTTCGGATGAAACCTAGCGCACAACAAGAATGTTCAACTCGAAATCGCTTATTCAAGGTGCACAAAAGGAACCCATCACAGTATACATTGGAAGCCTTTCAGGGATATAGTGACATCTTTCAAACATTTAGGCAATGAAACTATTTGCATAGATGTTGTTGCTAACAAAAAGAACCCTGGCGAATTGTGGAAAGAGATGTACCCTTTACTACCAAGTAAGAAGAG
>JAOBRH010774645.1:0-14469 GCA_027575125.1 Umimayanthus parasiticus | reverse complement strand
AAACAAGATGGCAGAAAGCATTAGCCAATTTTGCTAATTTCAAAGCTTTCATTTGCGGCTATATTGACAGAAGAGTGTTAATTAGGTGTTACACTTTATTTTAAGACTACGTTCATTTCAACCATAGTTTCCCTTTAAGCCTTTGCTCATAAACAAAAAAAGCATAGAAATGTTCAAGAAAACGGAATACCTTGTTCAATCTAATGCATTAGCTTTTTGGGTGTTGTTACAACAGCTAACAATCACCTTTTTCACCGAACGAAAACAGAATCTATCAACGTTGTATTCTGTTCTTTAACCAATTTATTGATGCGTGCAATGTAATAAATTGTCGTAAAAACACCAAGACACTTTTTCTTCAGCAATGTACAGTAGTCTGAAATTGGGCAACCAGCACGCCTCCCGCTTTATTGCACAAAGAAACAACATATACATATTAAAATTGAAAACAAACAAAATATATATTCCTACTGTAAATAATTGCAAAGAGCTTGTCTGTATTCCCTGCGTGGAAGGAAAACCCGGCATTTTACCTTGCTAGATACAAGAATAATGTATCCATTGTTGCCAAGGAACACAAGATGTTTCCCATCAGGAGAAACATGGAACTTCTCAAAACTCTTTTCAGTCCGACCTAGGAACGCGTAGGAAAATAAGCAAGACTCTTCTTGATTTTGAATTCTAGCGTGTTGCGAGATCATGATACACAAAGCATACCCTCCAACAACAATTATGACAAAGTACCACTTACAGCTACCAAACTTCACAATAAAGGTCTAATATGGACATGTCTCGTCAGTAATGGAGAGAAGAAAAGTCAAGATATCCTGATGTAATGCCACGGCTCTAGGATAACTGTACTGTTTATAGCAAGGGCAAATGTTATTAGATAGAAAGGTTTGCTAAACCTTTGTTAAGTCTTGCTTCTCTTCTTATCAGCCTCTCTTTTTAGAGTGTTGCTGCAACCTCCGCCATAAATGAACTGATTGATTTGACTAATACACCGTTCATCACGCAACCAGCCAAACAGTCAGTTTGACAATGACGTCACCTCTCAATCTCTATCGCTTTGTGTTAATTTTAAATATTCATATACAGTTTGTTCAGTTTTTATCATAAGGTTTAATTGTTTAATAACGATTCTTTGCATTCTAACTGTCGGACATGGTGTAGTCTAATACCGGATGAAAGTTGTTTTACGATTAAACTTTGGAAAGATGCTTTGTTAGCGTGATACTAAAACGTTTTACATATTGTTTTAAAGGTTACACGATAATGGTACGTACTTTTTTGCACACTTATTTTTACACGCGAGTTGAACCACTGGTTCTTTTTGTATTCAAATTTTTCATTCGTTTTTTATAATTAAACAAACCATTTACATTCAAAATGATCAATTCACAATTAACTGCACTTAGTATTTCAGTTAAATTTAGATTTGGTTGATAGGTATACATCAAAAATAGTTTATCTTCGCTGTCATCACAGGATATTGTTCCATTTATGGTAGTAAATTTATAAAGTATCTCTGTGCTATGTTTTGTTCAATGGTTGAGACGCGTTTAACATTTAATAGAAAAAGTTTAAAGTTTGGTTGTATTTTTTTGTATATTGTTTGCCAATTAAGATTATGTGGTAAACTAACTTGAATTGTTTGTGTTTAAGTATTCTAAACAATAATACGATCTCTTTTGTAGGTTCAAGCAGTAATTGAAACTTTCTTAACCACATAACACGTTTTTCCACAATATTTCACTGTAGCTACACTCGCCTACACTGGAGCCCTTTTATAGGGGCCTATAGAAACTGGCCTACACATGAGCCTGGTTATAGGGGCCCACAGCAACTGCTACTGGCCTACACATGAGCCTGGTTATAGGGGCCTACAGCAACTGGCTACACGGGGGCCTGTTTATAGGGGCCCATAGCAACTGGCCTACACGGGGTCTGTTTACAGGGGTCTAAGGAACAGCATTAACTTCAGTCTTGGTATCAGAAGTACCGGCGTAGATTACGAGAAACATAACTTTGAATTTGTCTTATATGAGGATTAGCGTGCCACATATAAAAGATAAAGGGAACATTGTTGACAGTACCTCGTATTCCTGGTATTCTGGTGATTTCTCCCTTGATCATATCATACACATAAAAGAAAGATCTTCTGGACGCCATGATAACTTGCTCTCCGTCAGCAGAAAAGTGGGCAGTGTGAATGGGGAAATTCTTTACAAAAACACTCTGGATTTTAGGGTTCGTCTGACCGTCAATCTGCAAAGTTAGTTATCGACAATGTGAGGTACAGTAAATACCTGCATAGAAGAACAGGTGTTTGGGGGGTTCAGGCTGATTTTGTCCTTATACATTGGATGTTTTCTGCAAAATCAGCCTGAAAATGTTCTTAAGGTGTTTCTTTAAAAAAAATACAGCATTGCATATACTATCAACTGATGAAATCAATGTGCAAATGTAACATTTTAATTAACTGATGGATGGAGCTTAGCAGTTCTGGTAATAAACTCTACCTGCTAATTACCGCTGGCCAATAATGGGGTTACTACCAATTCTAATCTAACTGACAGGAGATCTGTTATATAAGAACAATTTTAATTTTTCAGGCTAAATGTGTTCTTATGCAATATGGTATCTTTTTGAGCAAATTTCAGCCTGAGTGTTCTTAATCCACTTGTTCTTTTATGCGGGTTTTTACTGTATTCATTATCATTGGTTCATTGGTACACGACTCTCGGCAGAGGTTTTTTCGTTGACTCTGGAGTGTTTTTTTGAACTTCCATCTATCAAATCTTGTTTCAAACAGAGCCACATCTGACCGCCAAATTATAAACGTCACTAATCTGGACTGTGTTGGGTTACAATCGTCTTAGACACGCAGTCGGTTTATTACTTTACCCCAGTTGTATTTAATTGATGGAAATCCAAAATAAACAGTTCAGAACAACAAAAAACTTCCACAAGGATCGCACTGCAATAAAATCAGGGAGACTTCATACAGAAAGTTAAGGATTTTTCAAGAACTTTCCGGAACCTTTCGAGTAGAATCGAGGACCTTGTGCTGAAAACAACATTTCGAAAGGCTTTGCATAGATAAGTAAACAGTTAATTTAGAGCCTGCTCTGATGTGTGTTCCTTTTCATTTCTTTTTCTTTATGTAAAAAGAATGAATAAATAAATCAGTAATTTTCGCAAATACCCAAAGTGTGCAATAACAAATCTTGTCAGAACCGTTAATTTTAACAGTTAAACTTCTTGTGGTGCAGCTGCCAACCTATTCAAAAAATTGCAAGGACCTCGGATGATTTTAAAGAACTTTCCAGGCCTGGAAACATTTTTCCAAATCTGACAAGCTTCCACAATTTTCGAGGAACATGAGAACCTGCAGTAGACTTGAGTGGTACTGTCGATGTAAATGTTTTGTGTATTAACGATCAGGGCCAGTTCTTGCAAGTAAAGCTCATCACACATTTTCCAATTTTTCAGTGTTGGAGTGTGCCACGACAAAATCAGGTCTCGTCGGGGAAAGTTTAAACACGTTTGATTTGCAGACATCCTGACCGCCAGTGTGTGGTGGTCCCCAACAATTTATTTATCGTGAGGAAATCTGTGATAGTGCTGCAAAGTTTCTTTTGAGGTTCGACAATAAAAAGACATTCTCGCGACAAAACATTCGGCTAATGTTTGATGGGCTTAAACAATTCAAGGATGTTCAACACAACGTACTTGAAACAGCTCCAGAGTCTTGTTCAAACCTGACGTTAGCAGCACCTTTGCACTCGGATGAAACTCAAGAGATTGAAGAGCTGCCTACGATAAGAAATCAGAGTAAATATGTACATTGGTATCGAATACGTTGGCTGTTGGCTTACACCATATCTACATCAGCAGCAAGGGAACACAAAATGCACAAAAAAACATATCTCTAAAGTGGTACTCTAAAGATGAGGTCGAGTAAAATAGCAATATTCGTCAGTGGAGCGTGACTGGTTGTTTTCTGATGCCAAAGCACAGGCAAACAACTGATTCCCAACCTTAACACTGGAAAAACAACAACATTTTGCAATAACCTAGTTGAATACAATAACTGCCTTCTTGTTTTTATGGTTTTTCCTTTCAATTCTGGAAACTGTGCCTTTAGCATTATCACATTCAAATACTACGTGAGTTGACTGTAGTAGTCATGGACTGCGCATGAGTACGCCAACCATTAGCAGCAGGTGAGGTAATGGTAACTCAATCAATCAAAATGAGGAATTTTGCAATTTGCAAACAACCGAACTGCCTGTAAATAACAAATTACTCGTTAACTTGTATTGGACAGATACCAGATACTTGATTTACGAGACACTCTCAAAAACACATTACAAGGCAAAGGTACAGCCGCTTTCTCTAACGACGGTAGCACGTGACAGTAATTAACTGCTATACTTGTTGCCCTCAGTGCGCACTTTTACCCCCCTTCCTCTGTCAGTGCTCCGTTTTACGGGTATTTAAAGCTAAAGCTACACCGATCATATTATATTTTGTCGATCACATATTTTGTGACAACCTGAAGTTCAATTTTTTGCTGTTTTATCATTCGCCTCTTTTTCACAGTTTTTCTGTTAATTATTGAAAGTTTTTCATCTAAAAACTATGGAAAGCAAGTCTCCGTCATCTCCACGCTCAAATGTTACGCGCATGCCATCACAATATTTTCAACAGAAAAACACTGCAACATAATGCTCAAGAGCAAATGATTGTTTGCAAGCAGTTAAATTTACAGGTGATGAATTGGTCTCTCATCCATCTCTAGAGAAGAAATGTTTGAAGTGAATGGTATTAACACATACACATGTTGTAATTCAATTTGTCCTTTGGTACAATTTGTTCTTGTAACGTTTCATTGTTTTTTTGAAGCAGATCCGAATACAATTTTTCTTGAACTGGTACAAACTGTTTTATTTAGTTAATTTTTGTCTAACCACTTTATTTCCTTCTAACTAGTAAATTGATATTGAACAAAATTAATAGGAAAAACTGTATTTTCCCTTCGCCTGCTGTTTCTTGTCATTCCCTCTCGCCTCGCTTTCGTCCCCTTCCCCTGTACTGCGTACTACGTCTTCATCACGCTGCACTGCTACTCTATTATAATCTTTTTTTACTAAATCTACTAACCTGTTGTCCACACTGGGGTTTGAACCAATATACGCAGGCTTCAGAGTTTGCTCTCTACCAACTGTGCCCCTTTCGAATTATGCTTCAGCTCCCGCGAACAATAACCGACGTCAAGGCTAGTGCTGAAGCGTCATTTGAAAGTGGTCTATTGCTGCACGTTCCCATGATCTTTGTCTTATAAACATGTTACAATTATATATCCAACCCCTAATCTAACCTCAACCGTAAACCTTATTATTAACCTAAACCGTAACCAAGAAACAAACATAACCCTAACCACCTCAAATGTTAATGACTTAATACCATACTTCATATCCAAATTTGACTAAATTTATACCAGTTAAAAAAAGCTGTACCAGTTCAAACAAAACTTGAACCGGTACAAACAGTCCAAATTGTAACAAAGGACAAATTGAACTACAAGATACGCACTAAATTATACATACTATTTTACACATTAAGTTTGCTGCAAATTAATACTTCAATACTCATGCACAGTCGATGAATCTGTCTCTGAACACACACAACTTGATTTTGTGAGCAGTGAATGTGAATAGGGTGTTGGCCGCCGAAGTTCGCTTTCAAGAGTCTTTGTCATAGACATATTAAGAAGTTAGTATACGTTCTAGTTAGTTGTTTCACAAGACATTGAATAATAAAACAATCACTGAAACCGGTTACTGATACTCAGTATTGTGATTTGCCAAGTGTCTCACAGATCAGTTATTTGCTTCTGCATCAGCATTGATGACTGATTGAACGTTCGTCACCGACAAATCACGATATTTTGCAAAACGTTGCCAAATAATTGTTAATTAGGTTTTCAATGTCACCCATTACAACATGCTTATTATCTACAGCAAAAATGTAACGTACATTTGAAGGCTTAGCTGCATTAGCATCTTTTACCCTCGTGACATCAAGAACTCCTTTGGGCAAAAGGTCTGCCTTTTTTGACAAGTAGTTCCCTGTTCTCTGAAGCAGCTCGTCCTCTTCGTCCTCATCATCTTCACTTCCTGAACAATTTATATTGGGAAACACAAGGCAGCCTCATTACCGTGTTCTTAAAGTGGTTTAGTGAGACTATTTACGCGACACAGTCGCAATAGATTACAAAGAGGCGTTGACTCTTACAGATTTACTTGGTATAGATAAAAGTTTCTGATGGAGAAAGTATTTTCAAGATCAGAATTGCAACAGCAAAGCAGTGACATGGTTCTCAAAAAAATCCAAGCACTTTTCAAGGACATCTGACACTTTTTCAAGGACTATTTCCCACACTGAAAAAAAATGTTTATTATGTTTACAATAAAGAGTTAGTATAACAATGCAGTTCACAAAATGTCGCATGGCACTAATGTACCATCAGTTCAAAGCAAATGCTTGGTATTTCTAAACTTTTATACTCGTGTTGCAACATGAATGTTCCAGAAACATTTCCAAAACAAGTCAATTCGCGTATTTTTGATTTTATTTGTTAAAAAAAACATGGAATCGAGGTTTAAACATGCCTGATATGACCATAATATGTAAATCACTAAAAGTCCTGTGGGTGAAGAGACTATTAAACGAAGACCCAAACCAATGGTAAAAAGTAAAAAAAAAGTTGAGTGGTGCATTTATATAGCGCCTTTTCCATATGAAGATGCTCAAAGGCGCTTTACAATGATCAGTTTATCCCCAGCGGACCGGAAGAATATATACAAAGCGGTCAATCTATGCTGGTACTCATTTTACCGACACCGAAAGGATGGAAAGCTGAGTGAACTTTAGCGGGAAAGAAGGTCGCACAAATATTCAACCCTCGACCAGGCCGGGGATCGAACCGGGCACCTCAGGGCTGGGATCATGGGACCTCGGCAGAGATATTAAACACTGCGCCAGCCCCTCCGCTATATGGAAGGTAATACCAATACATTTTTAAAAAAATGACGGTGGAAGATTTCTTTTTTAATGCAATTACGACATTAAAACGCTGAATGTAAAAATGCCACCGATGTATAGAAGTATAATACAGACATGGTCAGAACTAACGCAAATCACCCCTCAGACGGCAAATCAAATACGTAAGGAGTTCCTATGGAATAATAGATTTGTATTGATTAATCGCAAGTCCGTTTGGTGGAAGAATTGGCATGATCAAGGCTTAGACAGAATAGAAAATATCTTGACACCGGACGGAGCTTTTGTACCTTATAACGATCTTCCAAGACTGGAAAAAAATATTAAGGTCTACAAGCACACATGAACAAATATTAAACAATAGCTGAACAAGCAAAGAACAGCAACCTCACAATAGGACAATCATCAGTCCTTATTGAAAAAGCATCACAAAGAAACATTTATAACTTATTCAGAGAAAAACAGCTGATGCACCAACCGTAGAAAAAAAAAACTAAAAAAGCGCTTCTCGGATGATATTGACACTACATTAGTTTATAGTTTGCCTTTCAAAATTACTAAAAGTACTGCACTTTAGTACTTTCAGTATAAAGTAACTCACGGATATTTTCCAACAAAGGCGCATTTAAATAAAATCTACCCTGATAACAGAGGTTTTTCAAGACACGCGACAAATGGAGAGAAAAGAAAAACCTCCGAAGAAATCGTGTCAAAATCCTGTTGAGTATGGGCGATAAGTCGTCCAGGACTTGTCACACTGGTCAAACTGGTTGTGTAACCGGTTTTAGCACCTCGCGTCATTCTCGCGCATGAACTGTTTGCATATCTGCTGGCCAAAACGGTGCCCGCCTTATCAAAATGGCCAGAGAAGAGATTCGGGCTCCAGCCTCATTCTAAAGTTATATTGCGTCATGCTCAACAGGATTTTGACACGATATCTTCAAGAGGCTTTTTTCTCTCCATTTTTCGCGTGCCAGGGAAAACCTCTGTTATCAGGGTAAATCAAATCAAAATAAAGGACACAAATTTATGCAAACTCTGTGCCGAAGTACCCACGATTGATCACTTCTTAATAGAATGCCAAGAAACAGTAGGTCTTTGGCAACGCTTATTCGACTTATTTACACCAATAATAAACCATTCGCAGTTGACTAATTCTCAATTTTTATACGGAATATTGCAAACTGATAAAAAAAAAATGCATTAGCACTACATTGGGTAATTTTAATAATGTAACACTATATCTTCACACACAAATGGAGAAATTGCAGTATCGTTTGCAGTGTCCCTTGAGCATTTGAAATATCAGACTAAAATGGAAAAAGTAAGTGACAAAATGTACGCAAAAGGTCTGTCTTTCAAGTGGAAATGGCAGATAGTTGAAAATTTTCTGACATTGTGATTACTTTTAGAGTAAATCTTCACACACACTATTTACATTTTTCCGCAAATTAATTTGCGTTTATTTTTCCCCCATAAATTAATTTCCTTTTGATAACGTAATTGTTTCGTAATACGGGTTGAAACAACACAGATTATAGTTCGTTTTACATGCCATTATCATGTAAATGACTCTCCATCAGTAACATGTAAAATTTGCGGCAATAAGGCAACATGTAAATACATGACTTAGGGCTTGTTTACATGAGGGAGTTACTACTACCTAAAAGAGTTTCCCTTCCCTTTTGTAATAAAAGGTTCACTCTACAGGCCCGTAGCCAGGAATTGGGGGGGGAGGGGTGCGTACCTCAACAACCGGGACCAATTAATTAATTAATTAATTAATTAATGTTTGAATGATAGGTCATGCAAGTTCGGAACACTCTAGGGCAGAGTGTCCAACCTGCGAAACAACTGAAATCGGGACGACTTGAATGGTTGGGGTAGATTTTGCGAGAGTCTCTAGGGGGGTCTGGGAGCATGCTCCCCCAGAAAATTTTGAAATCTGAAAGCATTTTAAGGCGTTTTAAAAAACGCCATTTCCAGCACTCTCAAGTCGATAGCTGTATCAAAAAGGTTCCGAAAATTGACCGTTATTTTCTTCTTATCTTTGACCAAAATAGCGTTGCCATCACCTGTAATATATTTTAATATTTGATAATTTATGTCACCCTTTTTAATGCTCACAAAATACGATACTAGTTACTTACGAAGGACCAAAAAGTGCACAGTGTAGTTTTAATATCTTCTGTTCATTTACGTTCCGGGCGAGTTTACAGTCAGCTCGCTGCAAAGAAAAAGATTGGTCACTAATGTCTCACAGCGTCAAGGTGTAAATGGATCAGCGATTTCGCAGCAAAATATTTGATTTGGTTATGCTGTCAGCTGGGAAGCTAGAAAGCTAGAAAGCCCTCCAATCGAGCAGGCCAGCCTTGTTATGTGATTTTATTTTGTAGTTCTTGCGTCATTCATCATGACTGGAACTCGGAATTTACCTGGATGTCCAAGTTAAGCGATTTGTTCATCTTATGGCAACTGTTATGATAATTTAACAAAAATAAATTTCTCCGCTCGTTGGTCGTGAGAGCTAATCTTCAAAATCGGGATATTCGTGTCCCGATTGAAGTCGAATCAGGATTCGGGATTCTCAAGCAAAATCGGGACAATCCTGCCTAAATCGGGACAGATTGACCCTCTGCAAGGGTTTTAGGGGAATTCGGGAGCATGGTCACCCGGAAAAAAATTGAAATTTGAGCTCTTCAAACTGCTGGAAATGCATTGAAATAGTCAATCCTACCATCACCACGTTATTTTGTATCATTTTAAATATTTTACGGTCCCATCAGGCGGACCTTTTTTGGCTCTTGGGGGGGGGAGGTGCATGCGCACCCCGAGCACCCCCCTGCCTACGGGCCTGCTCTATATGTGAGATATGGTGCCCCTAGGGGTAGGGCTACGCTACCTCAAGGGTAGGGAAACCCTACCTGGTAGGGACAAGTTTTACTTACATTAGCCCATGTAAAACCAAATAGGAGGGCTAGCCCTTGCTGATCACACGTGGAAAGAAGGCGCCAATTTCGATTTTCCTTTTAACGTGGCGGCTTCAAGCTACAAATCTGGCGAGTTTTTCCATAAGCATCAACTCCAAGGAATAACGAATAATCAGACAACCAGCGAAGAAGTGATAGTTGATGTTACAGGCGAAGAAGAGAGCGAAGAACGGTCTTTCGAGAACTTAGACGAACGATATTACCGACAACGATCGAGGGAAGGCCTCAGAAGAAGGCGCGAAAACCACAACAAGAACATGTAAAAGCACAACAACACAAAACCAGGGCAAAAAAAAAGAGACAAAAGAAGTTTTCATGGACTCCAGAGCAAGCAAAAGATCTTTGCGGTCTGTGTCGTAGGCTTCGGAGCTCAGTGACCGCTCCTTCAATTGTTTGCTCTTGACCCTACGGGGGAGGGCACCCCCACCTCGTGAAAACATTTCATATAGAACGCCGGTATCGTTAGCCCTACAAGGTAGGGTGCCCCTACCGCCGAGGGGCACCCTCTTTTCATGTAAAAAGGCCCTTATAGTAAGTGTACAAAATTGTAAAGAAATGTGTCAACATTGGGCAAACGTGTAATTATGTATATTGTAAAGAAATCTTTTCAGCACAGGGAAAATAAACAAAACAAAAATCAGTTCAAAAATGTTTAACATAAGTGATAACACCAACTGGGACTGAAAGATTTGAGCCGAAATAGCTTGAATATACAACTAGTTGTCCTTTCAATCTTGCAGGTTTCATTTCAACTCCCTTGCCTACTAACAGTTCCTAACAGACAACAGGTATTTAATTCTTCAATCTACTTAATTTTAGTTCCTTTCGAATTTCTGCAATCTCAGATATAGACGGCTTTTCCTTCTCCACAGCGAAACGCCTTTGCGACATCACTATCTGGAAACATCCTCGTAAACAGCTCGGACGTATTCTTTGGTGAATTGAATGAATAATGAGAAACAACCATCTTCAATGCCCACAAAATTTCAGAATGTAGCACGTCATCTTTCAACATAAAATTCTCAATAGATGAAGGCCGTGTTGCTGCTTCAAGCGGTGGTTGTGGAACTTTCGGTAACGCGTCATCTTTGCGGAAGGTACTGATACTGCTCCTGCTCCTGAATCGTTTTGTTTTCTTTTGTTAGCCCAACAATGTTGTGACTTGTTGCGTCCGTTTGCATGGCACCACAACAATGTCGGCACTCTTGTTGGCACTTGTTACGTACAGTTTGAAACCAGTCAAACTTTTGGCGCAACAAGTCCCAACATTTCTATTGTTCTGTGACCGGCGAAGCGTAGCGCAACAGTGTTGCGCCCATTTGCATTAGACTGCGCCCAGTTGCAGCGCAGGCTAGTTTGCGTGGAACCCCAACAATGTTGGCCTCGTGAAAACTGCGCACGCGCCTTGTAATATTTTTTTCAAAAAACAAATAATCGTAGCGCGTTTTCTTCTTTCTGGATTATTGTAAACATGGCGTTTCAAGCGGAGTTGTGCGAATAATTTGAGGAAACATTACACGTTTAGGCAAAAAATCGAAAAACGCGAGTAAATGCACCAAAAGATGGTCAAACCACGAGGTGGAACAGCTGATTGTTCTTCTCGAGGAAAACTCTTGCCTCTGGGACGTGTCAAATAAAGACTATTATTTGAGGGGAAAACGTGAGAGGGCCTATAAACAGATAGAGGAAAAGCTTGGGACAGAAAGGGCTGTTATTAAGGCCAAAATAACGACTTTACGCCAACAATGCTGGCAGGTGTTGCGTTCGTTCGCATGCACCACGCAACAAGTGCCAACAATGTTGTGAATTGTTGCGTCCGTTTGCATGGGCCTCAAGGCCCTGTCCACACTAGTGCGTTTTCGTTTGAAACCGCATACATTTCGATGCGTTTAGGCCTTCTGCCCACACTACCACGCTGAGTATTTTCAGTAAAACCGCATCTATGTGAAAACGCTTTTGAAAGTGGACCCAAATGAAAACGCATACGTATCGTCTTCGTGAAAACGGTATGAAAACTTTAGTATTCACACTAAGCCGCTGAGCATTTTCGGTTTCACCGAAAACGAAGCAAAATGAAAACGCATTAGTGTGGACATAGCCCGATACTTCCTGGAGGGAAGATCAGTTCTTTCACATCTTGGAAGTTACCCACAACACACTGAGAACATTGTTAACCACCACTGAGTCAGTGTACTACTTCATCGACATCGTCTTTACTTATAGTAAAAGCGGTATAAATTATCAATACACTACATAATGCATTATTTGTTCAAGCAAAAATTCAAGGATATTTGCAATTTTTTTACAGAATCATTTTTCTTGAAATATTTTGAAAATTATGTCACTACATTGCTACAGTACCAGCCAGATGCAATCTTAGTGAACAGGGTTAATCCCAAGGGATGACATCCAGTTCCAGTCCCATCCACGATTTGCATGGCAAACGTGCGGAGGGTTTGAATCAATACCCATGCCAGTCACCATAACCTCACACCTGAATATAATAGTTTGGCAACTGTGAAATGATCTATTGAGGCCTGAGTCATGCCAAAATTTCATAAGAGTAAGTTATCAATTGAATACTTAGACAATTTAACACAATACCGGAAAGAGGATTGCCACTAAATTTCTTAGAAAGTCACTCAAATCATAAAACTCAGTGAGGTAAGGGTTTAAATTGTTAACCCTATCTGACCCGTGTTTTTCTTGTGCATAACTCGAAAACGGTTTTATGTTAGAAGCTGAAATCTCGAGACTTTTCCTAAAATTTGACGTGGAATCTTTTGATTTGTATTTCGTAAACATTTGCTAAACGCCGTTGCCATGGTAACCCCATTTTCCTAATACACTTTCCAATTTTTCAGAATTCTTATTCTCTGCGTTAAGGCTGCCATGCAAAAAATATTATCTTAATTACTTTGGTCAAATCCGGCAAAGGATGCCATGGACTTTTACAATTGCTTTCAGTTAAATTAATTTTCCTCGACAAAGCAACAAATTCTGGGAAAAAATATGAAAATTCGTGATTTTCATTCTTGTTTGAACCATTGAAAAATCTGAAATATGGATATAAAGTGATTGCACAGACAATGGTGCAGATTTGTGCAAAATTTTTAATCTCTCGGTTAGAAATTGGAGGAGCTATGGCCGTTTCCCTTGTTGCCATGGCAACTGCCACCTTGTTTTTATTTTTTGATGTAGTTTTTGAGGGCATTGAGGAACGGATTTGGTTGATATATTTTTCTGGTTCTCTTATCGACAGTTTCTGTTCACTATGTCTATTTTTCAGAGAAATTAAGAGAAAAGCTTTAATAGGAAACGATAACGTCATTGTGTCGATGACGTCGTCAAACTTATGACGTTTATTCGTTACAGCATGGGAATGTGACTTAATTACGTTATGTCGTTCTAAAAACTGTTTTATAGGCAATTAGGAAAATGGATTTGTTTCTCTATAAAACTAAGTACAATTAAAGTGCTCTCCAACAGAAACCAATGTTCTGTGACGCCATAACCACGTGATCAGCTCCTTTATGTTGCACCATACATATTATAATACAAGTTTAACGCTTCGAAAATGTAATTAAACTTAATTTGCACCTCTATCTTTGGAGACAAGCGTTCTAACCATAAGTAAACAAGTTATACCAAAACACCAATACTATGACATCATTATGACGTCACAGCCAATTAGCCCACCCAAACCCCATCAATAGGTAGAGCTTGTAACACTTAACAAAGCCTGGGCTAGATAGGGTTAAATACTTATAATATTAATTTACAATGTTTTGTAGATCTTCTACCAAAGAACAAATTGAAAATACAAAACTTTTGTTAACATTTTCAATGAAATTGATGTACCTGTATGGTATATCACATACCTTGTGTTTTTCTTTTATCTAAGCTTGCCCAGTCAGCACTGCCATAGATCTTTTCAAATCTATAATAGAAACCATTTTATAAAATAAATAATTATATTGTCTGCTCAGTGCAGCGATCTGATGTTTTAAATGAATACTAATCAGTGTATTTCACCAAAGGGAGAGCACTAAATAACGACTGAGACCACTGTTGTTTCAGCAACATTTTGGATCAGAAAATTATACCAACAATGACTGGAGACTGGATATTATTATTTGCTATTTGTGATATATTTATAATTGGCATACTCAAACTCAGTGAAGTTGGTATTTCAAGCAATCTGATTGGTTCACTATCTCTGACTAATTAACAATTATTCTCTGAAATCGAGGTGAATAGTGGCAGAATATTCACTGACATGCAGGAAACTTTACAAATCCTGGAGGAAACTTTAAAAGTTGTTCTTTCAATTTCAAGTAAACAGCAACTACCTTCACGGAACTACTTCAAGGTATTAATAACTTGAACAGCAATTTTGTCCGACCAG
>JAOBRH010773535.1:0-14472 GCA_027575125.1 Umimayanthus parasiticus | reverse complement strand
CTATGCCCCCAACTTCCTGCATGCCGCCAACCCCCCTATTTCTACCAGAAGCAGTTACAATGGATTCAAAATCTAAGCATGGGAAGCACTGATCAACACACAGAAATAATCCTGCTAACCTATTACACTTTAAATCAACTTATGGCACAGTTTTCTTTTTTCTGCTATATGCTCATCTTCACTGATAGTAAATACAATTATTATTTCTTATTTCCAAAGCAAAGCACTGGTTACAAAACTGCTGGTTGGCTTCTGGACCAAATCTGCTGAAAACCATGTATCCTTAAGGGTGGCACATACCCAAACACATATAGTCAATTATATGGGAACCCCCAGCCCCATCCCCCAGGGGGCCAGCTGCAGTTGCACCCTCAAGAAAAACAAACTAGCAAAGAATTGTTCTGATGGTACAACAGCTATATTGTCATGCTCTAAGTTTTCAACGACTGTTTTAACATTAGAAAAAGTCAGTAAAAATATTTCATTATTTAAAATAATAATTATTTTTTAAACACTATACCTCAACATTGATAGTGTTGGACAAGGGCAGCACCCCACTATCAATGGCTTGCACTGTCAACTTGTAAAGTTTGATCTCTGGTCTTAAAACCTTTGCAACTTGCACTGCTCCAGTGTTCTGATCAATGTAGAAAGCATTTTCACTATTTCCAGCTGTGATTGAATACTTGATTTGAGCATTACTACCGGCATCAGCATCAACTGCAAAAACCTTTACCACATTCGAGCTCACCACAGCACTGATATCACATTCAACTTCATACGACAGCCTGACAAACTCTGGCTTATGATCATTGACATCATCAACTGATATGACAACATAGAAGAGGTTCATTTTGTCTTTGATATCACTATCAGCGGCCTTGATAACGAGGACGTGTTTCTTCATGTCTTCAAAATCCAATCGCTTTGTTGTTCTGATCTCTCCAGTTGTAGTGTGAATGTTGAATAGACTTATGGACTTCAGCATTGCAGAGCTGACAATTGAGTACTTCACCTCTCCGAAGGCTTCTGAATCTGGATCGACAGCTGAAGAAAAAAATGGTACATCCCATTTAGATATAATGGACTTGTAAATAAGTAAGTGTTGAGCCTTTCTGTACCAAACATGACGTATGCATGTTGCTAAATTCTCCCAAAATGTCTCAGTCTATAGTTTCATTGTGACCAGGTTGTGAGTATTCTACTTTTCATCTTAGACAGTTTGCTGTGTATGATAAATTACATTATTCTCATAACTAAAAAACCTATATCTTTTGGATAATGTACAGAGAAGATAAATGCTGATAAACTGGCTGGGGCTGAAAGGATTAACTTTTTGGAAAACTATATATATTCCGCTAAGTAAATATAACAAATGCATTCCCTTTTAATCAAGAGTCCAAAAGTCTCTGGGGAATTAAGTCACAAAGGTAACCTGAAATTAACTTGATTGCATCTGAGACTGAGATTTATTTTACAGATACATTCAAGTGTTTTACTACTAAAGGAAGTACACTTGTGGTGACATGTATCAGTACTTTACAAACATGTATCTTCAGTTTCACCAGTGAAGATATCAATATTTTCCTTCAATTTTAGTAACTATCAAAACGTATCTGGTTACTACACCACCACTTGAAGCAGTGAAGCTAAATCAGAAAAATAAATAGTTTTCTTCGCTCAAAACTAGAACTGGTATCTTCATGTGTTGCTATATAAGGTTCTCCAGATGTAACAGCTGACAGAAGTGAATAATTATATTTAAATATTATAGTTTATTAGTTAATACTATTTTACTATAATTAGCACAGCTATGGTAACCAGAACAACAAACAAATTACCTTTCACTTTGGTCACAAGGGTGCCAGGAGCTGAGGACTCTTTGATATGAACTTGGTACTCTTTTCTGAGGGGTTGGGGTGCGTTGTCATTAACATCCGTAATGTTGACAAATATAGTTGCCACAGCAACATTGTAGCTATCAGATGCTGCCACTTTTAAGACAAAGGATTTCTGTGTTTCGTAGTCCAGATTACCAGCGACTGTAATTATTCCTCCTCTGGGATCAATTGTGAACTTGTTGCCAGTGTTCCCAGAAATAAAATAGTACAGCAATAGGTTGCTATTTGGGGGGTCTGCATATACATTGGTCAGAAATTCCCCTATTGGTTTTCCTTCTTTAATCGTAACATACTTAACACTGTTGATGAATGCTGGAGCACTGTTGCTCCTCGGGTTCTTGGGACCAACGTTAAAGAGGACAGAAACATTAGAGCCCCTAGCGGGGTTCCCTCCGTCCACCACATTGACAGTCAATTCATATTCATCCATATCAAAAAGAGCTTTCTTCGTAGATATTGTCCCATTCTTTGGGTTGATAGTAAAAGTATTGTCCCTGTTTCCATTAACAATCGAATATGTGAGGTCTGCATTTGTGCCGACATCATCATCATTAGCAAACAAATGGAAAAGCGGTGCTGGGCTCGTTGATGCACTTCTTTCTTCCAGTTCAGCACTATAACTGCTCTCCCAAAAAACTGGAGTGTTGTCATTCACATCAGATACTGTTACAACAAAACTGGTTGATGCAAATTTCGGTGGCAAGCCCCCATCTGATACACTAACTGTAAGTGGGAACTTGTCGACATCCTCTCGATCAAGCAGAGAGCTTACCGTGGTTATTAAACCTGTTTGCCCATTGATCATAAAATAGCCATTTTCATTCCCTCGGATAATTGAATACCTCAATTTAGAGCCATCAGAATCAGGGTCTTTCGCGACAATCTGTACAACACTAGTTCCCACAAGACTTCTTTCTGGGACAGAAGGGTAGTAGACAGGGGGGTCAAAGTAAGGGGGTTCATCATTGACGTCTCGCACCTCGATCAAAACAGGAATGTTTGAGTACAGGGGATGATGCTCGCCATCCTTGGCCTGAATTGTCAACCAATAATGGTCAGCTTTCTCGTGATCTAAGACTTTGGTTGTAGATATCACCCCACTATCTGGGTCTATAGCAAACTTGTCCAATCCGGTGCCGTCAATCAGTGCATACTTCCAATACCAGGAATCCTTGTCCTTGGCAAATGCTTTGAGTATTGTAGTTCCAGCAGGCATATTCTCTGAAACTGCACCACGCAACAATGGCTGACCTGTGAACTGAGGAGCCAAATTATTTTCATTGACATCCTTAATGTTGATAGTCACATGAACCAATGAAGAAAGTGATGGATGGCCTTTGTCCATTACTTCTACAGTCAAATTGTACGATGTCTTCCGTTCATAGTTAAGGCGACGACGAACTCGGATTATTCCACTTTCTGAATCAATTTTAAATTTCTTGATGCTGCTGGCAAATTTGTACTTCAATTTGCCCCCTCTACCTGTATCAGGATCAAAAGCATTAATGCTAGTTACAATGGCTTCTTCTGGTACATCCTCTGGGACTGACACAATAAGTACATTTGGTGTAACAATAGGTGCGTTGTCATTCAAGTCTAGTAGCTGCACGTCAACTTTTGTGAATCCAATTTTCTGGTCAGTCTTTGAGCCATCCAGAGCTTGAACCTGGACAAGGAAGCTTTGTTGTTGCTCGAAATCAAGCCTCGAGTTAACAGCAATTCTTCCTGTTTTCCTGTTAATCCTAAACTTTCCTCCAAAAGTATCCACAAGTTGGTATGTGACCTCACTATTCGAACCTTCATCAGGGTCAGTAGCATGGACAGTGATAACAGTTTGTCCAGTAGTTATATTTTCAAATAGTGACACTGTAGTTAAGGGTTTTTCAAACATTGGTGCATTGTCATTAACATCAGTCACAGAAATCGTAAGGAAAACATGTGAAACTTTGATTGGCAAACCACAGTCTGAAGCAGATATGTTTAGTTTGTATTGAGATTTCTTTTCTCGGTCTAGATGGCTTGACAAGCGAGTTTCTCCTGAAAACATGTCTATCTCAAAGACATCTCCTTCATTACCACTAACAATGGAGTAAACAATAAGGCCATTGTAACCACTGTCCTTGTCAGTTGCTGTTACTTTGCCGACAGTTGCACCAACTGGCAAGTCCTCTTTGATCGATTGTGCCACGGGTATCAACATGATTGGAGCGTGCTTGTTCTCTGGGAGCTGAGGGACTTTATTTGGTGAGGGGGATGATGGTTTGAAAGATTTTTGTTGAGCTTTTATCCTCTCAGCTCTTGCAAAGTCAGGAGCATCAACACAGGTCACTGCGATATGATTAGAGAGTCTCCTTGCCTGTCGACGAGAAACCACCTTTACTGTGAGGAAGACAGGATCTGCTGATTCCTGAATTCCATCAGAAGCAATAACATACAAGTTGGCTTTCATGTCTTTGGTAAGTTTCTTTGCTGTTTTAACAATGCCAGTTTTTGCATCAACAACAAAATTGTCTCCTGTATTACCAACCACAAACCTGTACCTGATGTCACTCTTGCTATCCACATCTATGTCAACAGCTGTAAGCCTGGTTAAAACTGTTCCTTTTGGTGCAAGTTCACTGATCAGAACATTGCAATGAAATTGTTTAAAAACTGGTTTGTTATCATTCAAAGCTTTAACACTGATATGAACAAGGGTCTCAATTTCACGGCGCATTGGTGTACCAAAATCAGATGCACGCACCCTTAAGGTGACAAATTCTGGGACACCAACATCTCTATCCAGAGTCCTGGTAGTAGAAATGACTCCAGTATCCGGATCAATCTCAAATGGCACAGGATCCTCATTAACAATGTTGTATTTGACCATTCCATTGGATCCCGAATCATCATCAGTTGCAGAAACTGTAAGAACCGATGTCCCTTTCAGTAAGTCCTCATACAAGTCTTTCTTGTACGAGGGTTGCTGAAATACTGGGCTATGATCATTTGCATCCAAGATGTTGATTGAAACTTGGACAAACGACATTTTTAGTGTTTCCCGAGGACCCTTGTCGAGGGCTGCCACTTGAAGGTTGAACTTTGATTTTATTTCGTAATCCAGTTGTGTTTTCGTAGAAATCAACCCGGTGTCTGCATTGATTGTAAACTTCCCATGCTCATTTCCTTTTGTCAAAGCGTACATAATTTCACGATTGAGTCCAGCATCTTTATCGCTAGCAAACACACGTATCACGGGAGTATTCGCTGGGGCAAGTTCGCTGATTGTGGCGGAGTAGCTGCTCTGGTTGAAGATTGGCTTCATATCATTTGCATCCAGAATCTTGATATGAAATGCACGTGTTGTCGATTTCGGTGGACTTCCTTTGTCCGTTACGTTGATAACAAAATCGTGGTAGCCACGATTCGATTTCTCTCTATCTAGTGGCTTGATTACTTCTACTGAGTACTCATCTGATGTTTTCCTCGACAATTTTACCGCAAAAGTACTCTTTTCATTGCCAGACGTAATTTCCACCTTGTCAATCTCACCACTCTTGCCCTTATCGCGATCGTTAACTTTGATAACAGAGTAAACAAACCCAGATTTCCCCTCCGTGACGTTTTCCAGCTCTGTCTCGACAGAAATAGTAGGAGAAAATTGGTTGACTGCTTCTACAGTGACATTTATTCTGCAGTTTCTTGAAGACTGTGGTGCATACGGGGGGAGTGACCTGTCTTGTGCAAGCACCGCCAGAATATAGTTGTTGTTCCTTGTTGCGTCCAGCTTTCGAGTTACAGACACTACACCGGTCGTTGGATCGATCGCGAAATAATGCGTTTTTCTCTGAAAAGAAAAATAAACTAATCCATTCTCGCCAACATCTGCATCAACAGCTTTTACTTGAGCTATTGATGAATGAAGAGATATATCTTCTCTGACTTTAGCGAAAATCCTTCTCTCCAGAAACATCGGTCTATTGTCATTTACATCGGAAATAGTGACATTAACTCGTGCTCGGTCTAAAATAACTTTACTAGTTGAGTCTACTGCAGCCACAGAGAGCAAATAACTTGATTTTCTTTCTCTGTTGAGTACATTATTGGTTCTTATATCCATAAATACAAAATCACTGATCCTTCGTGACTCAACTTTGAACATAGCACTATTTCCACCAACAATTTTGAAGGCAATGTTCTTCCTCTTGTTGTGCGAATATACTCCAAGTTTCAAGTCTGATTTTACACTTGTCCCAACTGGAGCAATTTCTGTGACGGTGCATTGATAAATTGACGTTCCACTTGTAAACTTTACATCCAGTGGCTGACTGCTACGATACTCAAAAGAGTATGTAGGAATTACACTTCTAACGGCATTTTTCCCATCGCCTTGCTGTTTGACGGGAGCAACTAAATAACTTTGCTTATTGCCCCTCGTGCAGCATAGCTGCATTGCAATGGTGATTAGAGCTAATGCCAGACTCTTCATTTTTGATGATGACTGTCAGTTACCTGTTGCGGGAAAGAAGAAAACAACATTAGAATGAATCATAACATTTCTCGAAGCAATTAGAGCACACATCGACTTGTTAACAAGCACCTCTGCTCTTACCGCGTACAAGTTGAAGGAAATCATTTGGTATATTAGATGATCGTTTTAGAACTATATCAAGCAACTTTCCGCAGATAAAAGAAAACATTCTGAAAATATGCCAAGCATCGAATACCAGGGCAAGCCCAATCTAGAACTTTTAAAAAAACATTCAACAGTTTCAAAATCACCCGAACAGATCTCAAAAGCCCTCTCGAATTCCCTCGGGGATCAAAAATTTCTTTGGTGTCGCGCTCGAACGTGACATGTCAAGATTGACAATCTAATTGACGCAGTTGCCATGACGAGAAGCCATTCATATGTTAATACCGGAAGCCGTTCAAATACTTCACACATTCCGTCAGTTACCGCAGTGAAAATTGAATAACAGATTTGTACTTTGTGAACAGAATCTTTTCCACGTGTAGGCGTCTTTCATTTTTCTAAAAGCAAACCCAGTTTTATTATTCAAAGGCTTGGCCGAATATCTTACATGAGTTCATATTCACGTTCTCCTAGTAAATCATTTAAAATGACTTTATGAAATGTCAACAAAATAAAATGTCGAAAACACGGTTAAAACATTGGACCGAGAACTCGTGCAATATATTGTTTATACTGGCCAATTACGTTTCAAAGAGATTGCCTTAAAATTGACGAGCTGTCAACGTCTTGTAAAGAAGGCCAATATGGACAACAAGTCCCAATATATTTTTATGAACGATCCAAGTTTGCACAAAGTATTACATAAATCGACTGTCACGACAAAAGCGAATCTTTGATTTCATACCAGCCTATCCATACGCGTTACATTTCACTATTTTTGTAAAAACGACAACCCATTCAAATAAATTAATTAATGGGTTCTGCCAGGTGAAGATCTGAACAATGCTGAATACATGTATAATATTAAAAAGCTCGCTGGCTTGGCTTTCTTATTTACTCTGTTGGAAAGAAAGTCAACAAGCAACAAGAATCAAGCAAATTGCAATTCAAACCGACGGCCTTTCAAAGGCAAAGCCGCCTCTGAAAGACTGTTTTAAAGAACAAACGAACAACTCTTATTGTCTTAACAACTTGAAAAAAATAAAGACATCCTTTGTTCGTCTCTGTTCCTGCGAAGTGTTAAGAGATTTTAAGAAAATGACATCAGTCTATTAAGACCGACAAAACCACACGAGCCAGGAACATCTCCATAACAAAGTAATATTAACGAGGCATAGTTGTGTAGAATACTGTGGATGACAAAAACATATTAATGACTCTGTTGTTTTTTTTCATAAAAATATTGAACTAGAGTACATGTAACGTTTTCAGAACTGTTGCGAAAGATCTCTGGCCGTCGGGTGGATGCGTACTTCACTTCAATTTTCCCACACACACTTACACCCAGACGTGCAGACGTGGCTGTGCGTTAATATTAAAATCAGTGAAAAGAGGGCGGCATTATTACCGGCTTACAAAGTATTCAGATTGCCCATTGAATTTGAAATACTATTATTTCCTTTTGAACAGTGTCTAGTTCATATTTTCTATTTTGTAAGGACATAGCAAATTTCATTTAATTTAGCCTTCTTTTAAAAACAGTTAATTCAGACCACAAAAACACGCTTGCCTCGAATATATCCGGTACCTGCGGATTGTATACTGCTAAAATTACGATTGTTTACTTATTCAAGGTACTTAACAAATCAATTCCGGTTTAATAATTACTTTCTAAAAAATCAACATTGGTCGCAGCCGGTCTTGTAAGTATTTTTTTTAAAAAATGAAGTATTTTTAAAAACGTGAGCGTAGTTTTCAGTGAACCAATTGGACTTAGGTCAGCTTAAACCGATTGACATTTTTTGTCATTAGCAACTAAAAACGCTAATGTAAGTGCAGGCAAGGAAAAGAATCGGCTTTTGTTTGAACAGATCTTGCCAGCTCCAGTATTAAAGCTCCGGCTTGTCCATTAAAGCAACGTCCACAGACATAGAGCATTATTTATGGATATAGCTAGTTGGAGTTGAAGATAAAATTATTGGGTGGCAATTGTTGGTCCATTCGACGTACTCTTGTATTTCTTCTTTCTATAAAATGCCCGAAACAAAGGTTGGTTAGACAGACAAGGACTGGGTCTTAGCATGTTTTTGAAAAGGGTTAAAAAGTGACTGAAATGAAATGTTGCTTTTTACAAGTTAACTGATTGTTTCGCACGTATTTTGTTTAAAAATTGCCGGGTCCCAAGGATAGTATATAAAATGAGAAACATAACGACAATTTGTATTATGCTTTAATAGTTGTGTAGGGCGATCCATTTATGTTGAGATTATGTTGTTGTAGTGTCCAAAACCTAAGAAACTGAAAAACCTTAAATAAGAAAAGCAACATGATAATATGATGGTGAAAATAATAGTAATAAAAAAAGGTTAAACACGTGCAAGAAGATAAAAAAAATGCAGCAAAGTGATACATGTTTTACCCTTTCTTTAAAGAACTGTGCTTTTACTTGCATCTTGCGTTTAGTTATGATTTTTGTGATTAACTGCAGTTTATAGAACGTTGAATGTTTTCCACCTCGTGTAAAAATCTGAAAGACTTTGTTATTTTATGAGAAATATATACAGAAATTCAGTTATTAGACGAGATATATAGGCAGACGTTGATGGGAGCAGGTGAAAGCGTTTCGCTCTTTGTGTCGCGCAATGCCAAGGGCAAGGCCTTTTGGTTGACACATAAATTTCCCAAAACGAGAATGTCAAGGCTGGAGACCCGCGGACTCTGAGTTACTTCTTCGGAATTCTAAATGGCGGCCCTCTGTCTGCATGGTGTCATATTTCTCCAGTTTTATCTGCTTGTTCATATCTTAGTTTGAAAAGGTTAATACAATTTAAGAGCTTGCCTGAAGCTTCTTGATTGTTATTTTAACTAAAAATATAAAACAATCCGTTATCTTTCCGCTCGCGACTAAGTAACCTGCCTTGCTGTCACCAGACTTTTAAGCGGCTTGTAGAAATATTAATTTTTTTAAAAACTGAAAAACAGTGAAGAAAATTGTCAACGTTTCAACAAAAGAAAAAAGAGAGTAAGTAAACAAACATATATTTTAACATAAAGTGAACTAACTTACTAAGTAAAGAACTAAGAAAAATGTCTTTTTCGCTTGACAGTATTTTAAATTTTAAACTGTCTAATAAAAATGACAATGTTGTTCATATTCATGTATAATAATATTAAACTAATTATACTTATAGTAATAATGGTGATGACGGTTAATATAATAATAATAATAATAATAATAGTAATAATAATAATATTTAGTAATAAAAACTAATAATAATACCAGTAGTAGTACAAAAGTGATAAACGTATTCGTTTGAATCTGCAAGCGATATGATTTTCGGTATAAGTACCATGTAAAACTGTAAAACCTGGACAATTGAAACTCTTAAATCTTGACTGAATTTAATTCTACTAGTAGTTAGCCCGGATTCCATGTCTTTGAAGTCTCACAAATCAGTAATGAGGTTGAGACATAAGATATGTTTTCAAAAGAAATAGTGATGTTTAACAGTTCAGCCATGCGTCTATTAAGCAGTTATCTTTTTCCCCAAATAATGGTTGTTTTCGTGTGACCTGGCGCAAAATACACAGACAACTGCGTTAAAACCGATGGATAAACCTGCTAAGCAATAAAGAATGGGATAGCTGGACACGTTGTGCACATTTCGATAAGTTCGCCTAATCTGTATTTCAAGGTCATCAGTACACACTCAATGTCACCGATGTCCAACCGTGAATTCACAGCAAACAATTAAAATGAGCACAGGAGAACATGTAAACTATTTCATCCAGCCTATTTTAAAATCGAACACTCTTTTCATTGGGGCAGACTTTCTTTTCATACTCTGTACGTGTTCTTCAGTATTACTATTAGCCAAAAAAGTATCATGCAAAAAAGCGGTGACACATCTGGCATTTGTAGGTTTCGTTCGGATGGATCAACTGAATTTATACATCTTTCTTGAATTAATACAACTCTTATACGCTTATCGCTGACACTGGTGAAAATATATCGCTTAATTATTTAAGGTAACTATATTGAATATCGTCTTAAAGCTAGAGCTGAATTTATTTCACAATCATAGCTGAGCAGTTACCAACATGTGCCAATTCTTGTGGCAACTATCTTCCTTAAAAAAAATCAACAAATCTTTTTTTCAGCATATACATACATGAGAACACATTCTCCACATTTTTTCAGTTGCATTTCTAATTGGTTGTCTTTTAGAAAAGTGGGCCATTGTGCGCGCCCTGGCACATAAAATCAACTTGCCTTTTTGAGGTCGAGTCGGTTCTTGCCTCGTGAGTCGTGTTTTTCTTCCAACTCATTTTCATGCATTTGTTTATTTTCCTCCAGTTCAGTTTCATTTGTCTATTCAGGCTTAATTTGCTTCCATTTCGCTTGTTCGCATATGAAGACGACCTGACTCCATCTGTACACTTTAACAGACTACGAAGATTCACTCGATACTCTGCTTATTACTGTTGATGTCAGGTCTTAGCGACCTCTCAAGATAAAAAGAAAATGTAATTAAATCAAATGACATGACAAAGGACTTCTGAGAAGAAGAAACTTCAGACGAAAGCGGAAATGTTTTACACAAATCTCAATGGAGTCTCTTCTAATGAGGTTTTGCTATCTCTGTAGCTAATTGGACATTATTTCAGATATGCGCAGTTTGAACCACTGTAAGTACTACAATTGAAGTATTACTTACAGTAAAAATAATGATCTTGTTTTTGAGTTTTAATCAACTCGCACAAACAAAGGGCATGGTCAACGGATGATGTTTCGCTTTGAGTTTGACCGATAAAGAATGGTTTATGGATTGGCGATACCAAATTTCTCAAATGTCACAACTGTTTTGACTCTGTCAGACTTAAGAGTTCGATTGTTACTGGTTTATTTGCTCATAAGTGTACCCGCACGATTGCGCTGCCCCTGACAAATGATATCTCTAGGAAGCAAAAGGCTCTGATCAAGATAGAATTCATGTAAGAGAGTTAAGTGGAAAAGCAAACATTGTATAGTTATACCAACTTGCCCCATATAGAGACTGTCTGTCTTCGCAGGTTCCTTGCAGAAAAGCTACACTTTCCAGAAATCGGAAAGGAAAATGATTTGTTAAAGAGCCTAGAAAGGTGATGTATGCATTTATGCAAATACAAGCCACGCACTAAGCCCCGTTTTTAAACCGGACATGATTTTGTCACCGCATCAACTCTGATTAAAAAAAATTGCCAATGTCATGACGAGTAATTTCGTAGCTACAACAGATTGCAAAATGAAGGCTTTGCAAACAGCAATATGGGCTCCTAGTGCCTCCATGCTATGTACAAAAGATCTTGTTCCGTTTATCCGCGCCACCTTTCTGCATATAATATCAAAAAATTAATTATCGGAAGTCTATCTGAGAGTTTTAATAAGAGGCTTGAAAATTGCTCGCTTCACCGCTCGAATCTAAAACTGTTTAAGTGAAAGAGAAACTGCACATACGCCCCCAGATTTGCTATATACAGCTTCAAAATCAGATAAGGAGATACATGGAGCAATTTTCGTATTTGGCTCTCAGACAGAGAGATTCAAACTCGTTGCAATATTTTTTCAATATTGAGTAAAAGAAGGAACTGGACGATTCTTCTTTTTTACACATTCGTATTTGTAATTTTCAGATATGCGAACCGAAAATTCAGGCAGCAGGTCGACAAACCTCAAATATTGCTTAACTTAACCATCTTTTTGTCTTGCCATCCGGTATCTTGAAACCCATCGCCAACGGAATGCCCAATACTGGTTATTCAAGTACCTGTTTTAGGGACTAGATCTCTCACCTTAGATAAACATCTCGGAAAAAGACATTCCCAACAAATTCTACTTGAAATACATGTTCTGTGTAGCGTCTTCTCATATCTTTATAGAAGTTGGACAACTACAGTACTCTATAACTTTGTTTCAACTGAATAGATTGAAAGTAAAGCCAATATTTCAACTGAAGTGTTGAACATTAAATTTCGTCATATTTTGACCTACAGATGGCTCTTTGAATCCTAATTGCTTACTACTTATTCTTCGGTGTTTGTTTTTCACGATGTAATAATAATCTCCGTTGTTTTGAACAACTCGATAAGTGTTTCTGTATTTGAAACTCAACCTTTGTGCTTGTAAAGAAATGATACTTTCACCACTTAATGATGCGTTGGGAGGTTTGCAGTTTTGAATAATGAACTGTCGAAGAACTGCTTTATGAAAGTTTGTGAAAGTTTTTAAAAACATTTCATTTGTTCATCTAGTTTTGTTGAATCATTAATTATTAAGGCTATGGTCTATGTTAGTTTTGAGAGTGTTACTCGAAGCTTCTTTTACTCCAAAAGAGCCTCTGGGCTTTGAAAACGAAACGTGCAACAATTTTGCTCGTTTTCACGGTCAGTGTCTGCTGTACAAAAGCTTGCCCAACCAGAAGACTCACTCTATGTTGTCAATCGATTGAAGGAAAACTGGCTTGATACTACATGATAGTGGCTGACTTACTGATCGTCAACAACCGCGATATTTACACCAAAACATCAAGTCACGAAATTTAACACCAGTTCTTTACTTTGTGACTGGAAAGTTGGAAAGTTTTTCCACTTTGATCCTCGTCCCTTGGGTAAAGGAAATGAACACTTTTCTCTTCAACTGTACTAAAAGACTTGGTCACGAAAACTTTATCCGAGTTTAAAAGAGGGAACGAGAAATCGAAGACATACCTTCATAAAGGGGTAACATGATATTTGGTCTAAACGTCTTTCCTCGATCCGAACTCCAAAAAGGCGCTATCGATTCTCTGTCCAGATACTGAACATTTCTCGTGGCAAGACATGTAAATGAAGAAGACGCTTTTCATCTGACCAGGGTCATGAATAAAGATATTTCCTGCGGCTATGGCGACCTACGAAGTCTCGGTTAATTTATGGAAGTTTCAATCATCAATCACTCTTTGTACTAAGTACCAGATTTGCATATAGGGTGCAAAGTTTGTGACATACTTCAATACTTTGTTGACCTTAGGATTCAAGAGACGCACTTTTGCACAAGCACAAGAGATCTTAATCCTGAAGAAAAACCGTTCGCTCAATGCAATAAAACGGCGTGAAAATTGTCTGCGAGTAAACCTTAATTGTTAAAACTAACAGTCGCGTTTTATTGTCCAATAGAGTCCTTGCTGCTTAAGCTCCAAGATTTAATGAAACTTACACAGAAGCAATTATAAAGTAGTTGTTTTAGACTCGTTTGAAAATGCGTTATGTTTTATGAAGAAAAATTATCATGACAATACGTAAGTAACTTTGAAAACATGCCGCCCCGCTCTTAGGCAAGTATCGCTTCCTTTGAAATAGCTTTCTTTTGAATTAAAAAGGAAGTGCTGGGTTTAAAACTAATGGCTTGTTCTTTTGTGAGAAAAGAGTACAATCAGGCAAGTTTAAACAAGACGTGAGCCGTGAGGCGACAGTGCGCTGTAAAGATCAGTGTAAAAGCCCATTTTCAGCCGGTTTGAGTGAATTTAAAAAATCTTGTATTTCCGTTGTCGCTGTTTTAATATTTGAGGTCATCCAAAATAGCTACAGAACCTTGCCTTGGAAGCAAACACACAATAAAATGCTTTTTGAACAAATTTTGCAGAGGATAATTATTTTTTCAGCGTCAAACGCCTTCTTATAAACACGTTAACCAAACCCAAATTGAATTAAGTTGTCACGCCTTGTTTAATTAAGAACTGTCAATTTTATCGCAATACTGGTGGTCGGTCATTCAACTGTTTCTTCACGGATTCAAGAAGTTTCTATCTAAGATAGGCGTCAATGCAACGCTTTCTTTTACTTCAACAATTCAGTTATCCAAAAAGCTGAAGCTACACAGACTTATTTTGCCTGTAACAAGGTCGATGAAATACAAATGCTATGGACCAGAAATTTTAG